>PVKA01000991.1:123753-163913 GCA_004027165.1 Ctenomys sociabilis
TTTTTTTTTTTTTTTTTTTTTTTTTTTTTTTTTTTTTTTTTTTTTTTTTTGTCTTTTTGAGACAGGGTCTCACTATGCAGTTCAGGCTGGCCTCGAGCTCACTTTGTAGCTCAGGCTGGTCTCGAACTCACAACAATCCTCCTGCCTCAGCCTCCCGAGTGCTGGGATTACAGGCATGCGCCACCACGCCCGGCTTTATTTGTTTTCTTGAGACAGGGTCATACTCCTGAGTTCTGGCAATCTTTCTGCCTCAGTCTCCCCAGTGTGGCAACGCGCCTCGCTAAAGGAGCATCATGAGACAAAAGTGCTCACTTAAAATTAATCTGATGCAAGACTGGGCTGTAATCCATATGTCTTTCTGCCAGGCAGCTGGAACTGCCGGTGGCACACGCATGACTGTCGCATCAGTCAGCTTGTCTATTGGATTTATTAGCAAAAAGCCCAATGCTAAAAGTGATTAGGTTTACTTGTACGCCCACGGGTCTAGGCTGCTCTGTGGGACGGCGTGCACATACCACCAGTGGCTCGAGCCAGCAGAACGTGCTAAGGCTCAGCGTCATCCAGCTGATGCACGACAGGAGATTCTGCAGTTGAGAGAAGTGATCGCCTCACAGGTTCTCCGCGGAGAATCTCTACGACTATGTGTTCTCCCAGCGCATGGGCATCTAATTCTCTGCACAAAAGTTTGGATTCACGCACCCTTCGCCCTCCTGCTCGGAGCATCTGCACCTGAGGCTTGAGCCTGGCTGGCTCTGAGTACTAAGTTCTGAGAGAAGGCAGCTCTGCTCTCACTCTGGGGACCGAACAATAGACTGCATTGGAGAAAATCCTGACTGTTGTGTCAGACTGAGCCAAGGCGTGGTCGAAGCATTCTATGTAGAGAGGAGAAGCGCCCTTTTCCGAGTTGTTTCCTTCAGGTGATTCCACCACGTGCTCCCAGTGCTGGTGTGTGAGGTAGGACCGTCCAGGGAAGAGCCTGGACCGGGACAGATGAGGCGACAGACTGGAATCTGGTGCGTGTGACCCCTCACTGTTCCCTGGGGTGGCATAGGCCTAGCTGGTGGCATCGTCAGGGATCTGACTTGCTCCTGTGGTAGCAAAGGGACTTCAGTGATGATCCAGGCAGAGATGAGGGCTCTCTGACCAGAACCCAACTGCATAAGAAACAACATCAGGAATTGATAAGTGGGATAATATGAAATCGAAAAGCCACACAGAGCCGGGCAGTGCAGGACCAGGGTTTTCAGTGTGTTGCACCTGGCGGTGCCGTCACCACAGCGCTCTCTCATGGCACAGCGCCACTTTAGCCTGGGTGTCTGGAACCCCCAGTGAGGAGACTCGGGCCCGTTCTGCCGTCTTGTACTTGATTGCGGCTGGTCTTTGGCAGGACACACAGCTTTCCCAGTGCAAAATGGCCCCCGGCAATGGTTGGAGTCTACCATGGAGACCATGTGTGTCACCTGTGCTACAGGGGCTGCGGTCCATGGCTGGGGAGACCCCTCAGTTCCTGCAGAGGGGTGCTATGGGCAGAGTCAGTCCTCTCCCCAGGGCCTAGCGACTTCAGTTAGGTTCAGGAACACTGTGGGCCCTGCTGCCTGAGATATGCAGAGTGGAGTGGAGCCCTTCGCCCCTACCCCAAGGACACGGGGCCCACGACGGATCCATACTGTCACTGTGATGTATGTTTGAAGTTTTTCTGATGTTCCAGGTAACAGAACTTTTCTGGTATTTCCCTTGAGATTGGCCAGGTCCATGTGACTAGTGCAGGCCCAGGGACAGGGTAGGGAAGACCTTCCCTTGTGATCCACATCAGCCAGCAACTCTGGCGAGGCCAGCTGCATCCCCAGGTGTTGGCACTGAGCAGAGCCCCAGCCAGCCCACAGGGGACAGGGAGTGTGAGTAAGACATGCCGCGTCTGTGTTTCAAGCCTCTGAGGTCCGTGAGAGCTGTTGCTCCTGCAGCAGGCACAGCCTCTACCTGAGTCACAGTCCTCTGTGGTGTCATCCTGCTCATGCAGCAGCTTGTCCGTCCGTTTCTTTGTGACTCAGTGTGACCCAGGACTTGCAGGAAGAACGATAGAGCAGCGAGGGGGAGCAGTGTCCAGCACACACAAGGCCTATGCTCATCCTTGGCACCAAACCCAGACACACATGCCAGACAAGTGCTCACTTGGAGGGTATGCAGTCTTACAGAGAATAAAGAAGAGGTTCCAAATGTAGAGCCCAGTTTCATAGGCCTTTGTATATAAGTAAGTGCACTCTATGAGTCAGTTTTCTGCCACTGTAACAAGACACCGGAGAAGCTCAACTTATGAGGAGGAAAGGTTTATTGTAACAAACTATTTTAGGGTTTCTGTCATGGCCACTTGGCCTATTGCCTTGAGCAGAACATCATGGTGGCAGCATGTGGCAAAGGAACTGCTCACCTCGTGACCCCCAGGAAGCAGAGAGGGGGAGAGGAAAGGTTGGGGTTCCAGTGTCCCCTTCAAGGCCACACCCCCAGCGACACAGTTCCTTTGATGAGGCTCTGCCTTCCCCCCCAGCATTGCCACAGGTTGAAAATGAGCTTTCGATTAACAGCATCTTGGGGTGTTTAAAACCCAAATCAGAGCACCCATCCAGTGGCTGAGTGGCTGGTGCCTTGGAATGTCAAGAGCGGCTTGCATCATTGGTCAGGCCGTTGCGGGGCCTCAGCTCTGTGGGGACACCATCAGTGGGTCCCTCCGGAGTGAGCACTTGCTCGGTGCTCCACCTGGATCTCTGGTGGGGGACACTGCTGGGAACTGCGTCCTGCACCCCAAGCTTGCCGAGCACAGGCCTCGCCACTGCACCATCCCCCAGGGCCCTGCTGGCGGTCCTGACAGAGAGGCCTTCTACAGGATCTTGTCCAACTGCGTCAGAAGTCACAGGGCAGGTGAGCAGAAGCGTCGAACTCAAGCACATTGTTCTTGTTTTATGTGAATTCTTTTTAGTTTGAGGCTGTCATCTAGGGCCAGCCAAATAGCTCAGTGAATTAAAGCACCTGCAAGCAGGCGCAGGGGCCTAGGGTTCAATCCCCAGGCCTGCCATGCCAGCCCTGCCCCCACGGTGCACTGAGATGGCAATTGAGGCTGGGGGTGGTGGTGTGTGCCTGTAATCCTAGCATTTGGAGGCTGTAAACAGGAGAATCACTACGAGTCTGATGTAGTAGTGAGACCCTGAACACTCTGTAGACCCTTCCCTAAAATACAGGAAAAAAAAACAAACCTGTCATCTAGACATGTCCAGAACGTTCTCTACTTGTTGCATTTAGACAAACCACCCACCCCTTATAAGGTCGCTGTGTCAGCACTGCGTTGGCGCAGAACCCAGTGTTCTAGTTGTATTTAGGATATCCTCACCTTTGCCCACCTTGGCCCACCAAGCTGTATCACACTCTGTGCCTCTCTCTCTCCCTCTCTGCTCCCCCTTCCTTCCCTCCTTCCCTTCTTCCTTCCTTCCCCTTCGTTCCCCACCATCTCTCCCCACTCTAGCAGGCACATTTATTGGCTCCCTGCCCCTCCCCTCCCCTCCTCCCCCTTCCCCCTTCTCCCTTTCTCTCCTCTCCCTCTCTTCCTTGATTTAAATCAACCCTGCCCTAAGATCCCCGAAGCTGGGGAAATGCCTGCACCTTGTTCATCATCCCTAATGAATAAAGCTGCGGAGCCTTTGAAGTGTCCCCTGGGAACAGGCCTGAGTGCTCATCAGGAATCTGAGCCACCAGTGGCACGAATGACTTCCCTTTGAATCGCGCAAGTTTTCACAGAAGTGTGTAGTCCAAAGGCCTAGCTTTTCAGCTTGTGCTCTAGCTGATGTGAAATAAGAGGAGGATTGGGGGTGGGGGCCCCTGTATTTGGAGAAAGGAAATGCGGCAGCATTCTAATTCCCAAGAGGTGTATTAGCCTTGCTCCTTCATCTAAGCTACATTTACCAAAGCTGAGTAGAAGCCACTGCCCACCACCCACGGCCGCCTGTCTCCCTTCCCTACCCCTCCACCCCAGCATGCTGCTGTGGCACCTCAGCTGCTGCGTGCCACTGGGGTGCTTCATCCCACGGCTCCGTAGCACACACGAGACGCAGATTTCACCCTTGGCTTTGAGACACTGCCTCAGCCAATGCTGAGAGTATTTTAGAGCTCATAGATCATCTTTACAAATGGGCCTCTCCTTCCAAGAACCTCCAGTGTAACCGGCATCCTGTCTCATTTCACCAAGAAGAAGAAACTTGGTTTTTGGTGGACCTCCTGGTCCTCTGGAGGGAAGTGCATTTTAGAATTGCTGCTGTGGACCAGAGGACATCAGAGACCACCCTTGTCTCAGAGGCAGCCAAGCAGAGGAGGGGCACTCCAGGTAGCTCATTAAGAGTGTCAGACTCACTGGGCCAAAAGCCAGGCAGAAGGAAGGCTGGGGGACCAGGCCCAGCTCTCTTGTCAGCACCAGCTCTGCTCAGGGAGCACCGAGAGGTGGACCGCAGGCCAGGTCATTGTTAAGGCTACAGCCTGACATTTCAAGAGAGCAAGAGGCATCCCTGAGGCCGACAGAAGGTGTCTCGATGAGGGTTGGCACTCAGATCTCTTGAACCGAGGTCAGCTGCCTGCATGTGACGGAGACTGCAGCGGTCCAATGGGAGATGTCAACACTGGGAAGGAAACAATGCCCTTTCAGGGAAATTGGTGCCTACAGCCCAAGTACTCATGCCAGCAGCAGCAGCGGTCCTCTTGTAATGCTTCTAAATGCCTGTCCAGTCCTGCGCAAAGAGTGCCGACATGTAGGTCGGGATCTCCTGTGTTCTGACCTTGTCCCTCTGTGAGAGCTGTCCGGGTCCCCCTGCGGGCCCAGTGGAGCATGGGTCGCGTCGACCTCAGCCTGTCAGCACAGTGCCTGGCGAGTGCGCACCTGGTGATGACAGCGCGGGCTGGAGGGAGGCGCAGTGGGCGTGTGAAGTCTCCAGAGTGGGGGGGTGGTCATCGATGCTGAAAGAGGAGCCAAGGGTGTGAAGGGATTTGTCACAAGTGCTTGAGGTATGTACTATCCTTGCCAGTTTCCAAGGAAACAGAGTCCATAGCAGTGCTGCTTGGCCAGCCTGTCAGGCTCCTGGTGTGTATGTCCTGTTCCATGGAGGACAGTCCTGGAGGAGCTGCACATGAATGTCCCCAGAAACCCCTGGCTTCAGGGTCAGGGCACCTGCCCGGCAAGTGCAAGGTTCTGAGTTCACTTCCCATAAAAACTAAAAAGCCCTGGGTCCTGTGGTTCTCACAGTGGCCCCTGAGATGTGGACAGAGTCAGCTCAGGACCCTCCATTCGCTGAGGAGATATCACTGAAGTGTAAAGTGCCCATGCTGCCTTCCAGGGCCCCTGCACATACTCCCTTGTGTCTTACCTGACTGCCTTCCGGGTGTAAGACTCTGAGAAGCAGAGTTTTAGGCTCTGTGGGCGCCCCAGAGGCGGTGGGCGGTGCCTGCCCTCACATTGCTGGCACTTGTCCATGTGACAAAGAGACAGCGGGTGGCTTCAGTGCATCCACAGCCCTGGGGTGGCAAGAGCCCAGCAGGCTCCCGGGTGGCGCTCAGGCTCCACCTGCAGCAGCCCGCTGGCCTGCCTCCTGTATTCCCTTCTGCCCGCCCTGTCCATCCACGCCTGTCCAGGCCACTCTGAAATGACTGCACAACAAGTGTGCATATTCTGAAGCCAGCACTGGAGCTTCCTGAGGAGCTCCCACTGCTGCGATTATTTAATAGAATCTGCAGGATCTTCATTACCCCAAAGGCAATGTTTTTCCGAGGAAGTATACATGGTGATAAAATATTCAAGGATAAAATAGAGAAGAGGCTTCCCAATGTCTGCTGGAAATGGAATTAAAATACGCACCAAATGAGCCTATTTCTGGCATTAAAATTCCTAATTTGCCAACTACTTAAAAGGCAAATTCAAGTAAACAGAACAGGAATGTGTTTTCCTCTCCAGGGCGTAATCATAGGGACAGTGATAGGCGTGTATCTCCGCATCCCTTCTCTCTGCCCCATTAAGCCAGAGATTGGTCTTTGCTGATGGTGGCCTAGTGTGCACAGCCACGGAAGGCACTTAGCTGGGAGGGAGCCTGTCGCAGAAGTGCCTCCCCCGTCACACACAGTACCAGCCCTGTATATCCAGTGCCACACGCACATTATAGGCATTACGGTCCCTCCGTGGACAGAGAGACACACACGAAGCAGTAACTTACCTCTGCTGAGGTCGCTGGAGTGCTGTGTCCCCCGAGCTCCTCTCCTTGCCTGCCAGGACAGCGCCAGCACCGTCCCCGGGCCGGCACACTCAGCGAGTAGCTGAGCTGGGTGCGTTACTGCGCTGAATAGATTCAGATGCACCTGAATCCTGAGGGTCGGTAGCTGATATTCCATTTCAAAGTACAGAGAGAGCTCAGAAATAATCATGAAAATTAATCAGAATCAACAGCAGTTTTACAGGCAATATTTTGACAGGGGTGGTTTGTTTTGAAGCTGAGAATACTGAAAATGTTAAATGATAAATAGGGGTAGATAAATCAGATTCGCTTTTCTCTTGGGCTTTAAGGAATCCTCTCTCTTTATTTTTCTTTTTCCTCATAGCCTATTGAAAGTCTTATCATGGATCTGAGATGATTGGTCTCCCTTCTGCATTCGTTTTGTGTAAAGAATCTTTTTAAATTTTCTTTCTGTCCTTCTTGCTCCCATCATTAGCAACCATCGTTCATCAAGTCCTTTGCGCTCACTCTGCAGCCACCCTTGAGGCCCCTGCCATTGTGAGTTAATACTCCAGAGTCCTTCACTTTTCCCTTTACAAATGGTTCTTTAAGCCACAACCCCCACCCTTAATCTGAACCTACCAGAATGCTACTAGAACCCCTGGAGGCCAACTAAGTAAACCCCAGGGAACTCCATAGGGGGCCCCAGGGGCTCGTCTGTGCTTGCAGCTCTGGCGCTTACTCTTCTTAGCAGCAGCCCTAGCCCTGGAACTGCCTCTGCCGCTGACCTTGTGGGCTCTGCCGTCCTCAGCTCCTCATCTTGCTCCGGGACTTCAGCTCACCTAAGGCAGCTTCTGTTCTGTCCCCAAATTCACCTTCCCAAGTTGCCACTAGCCTCAGCTCGCTTTCCTCCCCACTGGTTTCCTGTGGCATTCTAACTCTGAATCCTCACTGGTTCCAAAGAGCTCTTTTCCACCCAGTCTTCTCTTGCTCCCCTCAACTTAACACGGTCGTTACTGGCTCCACTGTGTTGCCCATGGAGCTTTCCTGTGAGGTCTGTTCCCTGCCCCCTGTCGTCATAGTTCTGGGTGGCCCTGACCTAGTCCTGAGCACTGTTTTCATCCATCCACCTGCCATCTTACCCCTCGCCATGTGCAAAGGCTCAGGTGTTGTGTCATGCTTTCAGCTGACCACAGAGGCATTGGAACTCAGATGCCAGCTGGATGAATAAGAAAGAGCATCATGAGAGGGCAGCTCCAGCACACTGCTGTACCGCGCCTACCACTGGGTGTGCTGCTGTGCCCCTGACACACTTCGAGAGGTCAGAATGTTGGTATCGCCCTGAGCGAATGGTGAGCGTTTGGTCAGCACTGGCATGGCAGGATGGGCAGCCTGGTGCTGGGTTCCACCACGCTTTTCATTCAGGATCAGTGCATGGATTTGCCTGCCTACCACGACCATTATAGTTGTACCTGGCACAGGTAACTTCTAAGGAGCGAAGGTCTGTTTTGGCTCACAGCTCTGTGGTTCTCGCCTACAGCCCATGGGCTGCACAGAGTGGTGGAACATGTGGCAGAGCAGAACCAACCTGCTAGTGAGCAAGGAAGAAAGACAGGTGGGGCAGCGTCTGCAGTCCTCTTTGAGGTCACGCTCAGTGACTGGAGGGTCTCCCATGAAGGCCCACCTGCTGGTGGTCCACAGAACCTCCTAATTGCGCCACCAGGAAACTGAACCTTGAACGTGGACCTTTCCAGGACATTCCGCATCCATCCAGTGTCCTGCACCAGCCCACCCTCAGGCCTCCCCCAGCTGTGGCTCCTGCAGCTCTGTTCCAGAAGAATGACTTCTAGGAGGCATTGGCTGAGCATGGCTGTGTCTGGGTGCCTAAGGCTCAGGAGGATTTATAGCACTCAGCAGATGGTCCTGCGAACGTCAGTGATTTATTACGGGGGAAGGACACAGAGCAAAGTCAGCAGGGCAAGCAGCAAGTAGAGCAAAGTGCAGAGCAAGCCCAGGACACACTCCCAAGGTCCTCTCCCCGTGGAGTCCCACAGGATGTGTCTCCCAGCAGGGAGCCATGGCAACATGCGGGAAGCACTGTCTACCAGAGAAGCTCCCTGGAGTCTCCATACCCAGGAGACACCCTCTGTTTAACATGTACCAAACCCCCAGACAGAGAGCAGGTGCTCAGCACAGTCCACTCTGTGCCACGTAGACCTGGCCAGCCGTCCTGATCATGCAGGGACTGAGGGACCCTTCCAGAACCCTGGTTCTCAGACACCAGCAAGCCCACACAACATGAGACTAAGAAGACTGGTGCTGGGACAGTCGCCAAGGTGACTCCAGTCTGTACAATCACGTCAGCTGAGGGTACAGACTACTCATGACTAACTGGACTTCACAGGAAACAGGAGAAATGCCCCGTCTTACCATAATAAGGCCTTTCTAAGTGTTTGGGGATGAAATAATAACGGAAAAGATTTGGGAACAAAATGATGAGAGGGAACAGGGCAGAATTGGAGAAAGAATTTTAACCTTGCTTCTCCTATGCTGTCATGCTCATATCTGACACTGCCTCATGCATCCGGCTCCCTGCTATACATGTGGTCCCTCCTGAGGCCCATGGTGAGTCCCCTGTGCAGATGATGTGGGACTCCAGGAGAGCCACGTAGGGAGCGCTCCAGGCTAGTCCCGGTGCTTGGACTCCAGAGCCCGCATGTGTTCTTCCACACAAGAAAGTAGGGCTCCAGGGTAAGAAGCACGGCCTGGCCTTCTCCTCTCCTCCTCACCCTGTCCAAATTACAGTCCCTTAGCATCTGCTGCCCTCCTGCCTTCAGCACAGACCACTGTTGGGAGGCATGCAGGGCTCTGGTTGTACTGTATGCCGTCATCTTAGTCCTCACTTCCAACTTCCCTGGACCTCATTCCGCTCCACCTTGCAGCTCTGAGCACCATGCCCACCTGCCCACCTGCCCACCCACCAGGTGCAGGTTCACCATGACCAACCTGAGCTGCTTCCAGAGTTTCCCAGCCCCTGAGCCCTGGAGGTAGAGCTCAGGCTCTGCCCCAGATTCCTTGGGTTCAACAGCCCAGCTCCAGAGCTGCTTAGCCAATTGAGCAGGCCTAGGGAGAGCCTCAGTTTCTTCATCTTCCAAATAGAGCTGAGAGTGTAGCCTATCTCCTGGGACAGCTGTAGGGTCAAAGGAGACACTAAGGCCGTTTGCGATAAGAGACAGCCTTGCTTTTTCATTTCCTTGTAGTCTGTGTTGGCTTTGGCTCTCCAGGAGGTGGACTGGGGTTGTCCCAGCACAAACCATATCCTCCCCACAGTAATTGCTCTTTGGATTTTTGAGGAAATTCTGTTGACTCCTGATCTAGGCCTTGACACTGTGAGCTGGGCCCCTCCAAGGAGAGACAGCCTCTCCTTCATCTTTTTCTCTTCCACATTGTCCTCCATAAGCTAAATTGAATTTGTCTCACCTCTTCGAAGTCTGTGACAGAAATCTCAAGTCACACTGGTTATTGTGGTGCTGAATAAACACCCAAATGAGATGCACAGCAGCTCTGGGGAGAGGAAACCAGAGCTCCAAGACACTCGCCCAAGTTCACATTCGTGTTGCAGTGTGTCTGACAGTGCGCAAAAGAAAGTGCCTCTGAAGACCAAGGCCACACTGCTGGGCACGGCTGAGGGGCAAGTAAGTACCAGGTGGGAGATGCTCCCAGGAAGGGGAGCACTCACCAGCTCCTGGCTTCTCAGCCCCGGGAAGGCCTCCGAGTGCCACCCACAGGGGAGCACCGCCGTCAGGAAGGAGCCTGCAGGAAACGGAGCCCACGGTGTTCTGGCTTTGAAATCCCGGCTCGTTTTGAGAGGCTGATCAAAGCTGAACCTCGATCAGTACTTCCTCTACACTGAGTGTTTATCAGGCAGCAATCCCAGGCATGAGCGGGGTCACAGCTTGCTCAACACGGAATTTGACCCAGCTGGGCCCGTGGGCCCATGGTCAGGAGGGAGGCATAGGGGTGAGCCTCTGCTCCAACCGAGGGGTGATGGAAGGAGTTGCCCCTGGGGTTTCCCTCGAACCCGTGTGCACCTGCAGCTAGGCAGCACCAGCCCAGCAGAGCTGTGGCTGGCAGCGAGACACTCTGCCCCATACGTCTGGAGGCTGTGTCTGCTGTTCAGAGCTCTGAGAGAAGACTGCTCCCCACTGCACACCTGTGTGCAGGAGGTTTCGTGAAGACTGGAATCAAGAGCCTGGGCCACCTCCCTCCCTGCCCATGGAAGGCTGCCTGTACCTGCCCTGCCCCGCAGATGCAGACTGCCCAGGAAACCAAGCCAAATGTTCTCCAAAATTTATTTTAAACACTTGAATTATATTGTTTAATTATGTCTCTTCAAACAATTTCCCAAGAAAGATTTTTCTTTTTTTGGTCTTTTGAGACAGTCTCACTGTGCAGTTCAGGCTGGCCTTGAGCTCACTTGTAGACATCCTCCTGAGAAGAAAGGATGATTCTTAAAACTTAAAAGGGTTTTTTCTTTCTTTTTTGCCTTCGTAGATACAACCCACCATCTTTAGTTTTATAAAGAAATTCCATGGGGGGAAAAAAGCAGGAGTAAACAAAATTCTCAGCCAAAGCAGCATTTTCAAAACTGGACATGTGTGTTCCGCTCAGCTCCACAGTGTCCCCTTTCACCAGTTCTCTGAGTCATCAGTAAATAACATGGCATCCAGTTCCTTGTAATTTGCCTCTTCCTCCTAAAAGTATGGCACTTCGCAGATACTAAATGCGGCTTCAGTGTGTTTAGTTTTTCTTTTAGCTTTTGAAAATTAAGACAGGAAAATTTGCACAAGAGAAAAGCCACCCTGAAGGGCGTTGCACTCACCTGCAGCACGAGAGCAGTGGCACCCACATATCCGAGACACGAAATCATCCGGCAGTCTCTGTGTTTAAAAGCCTATGTGGGGTAGTGCGGGGCCCCTGAAAGTGTGGCTCCTAATTGGGAACTGAAATTTCTGTTCATGCTGCCACTTCCAATAAGCAAGTTCATGTGAACGCCAGGAAAGCACAGTGACGTGAGCTCTGCCTTCAACGTAGGTTGGAAATAAATTGCAGGGAGGGCACAGTGATTTTTTAGAACACTAAGACTATTTTGTGTCACCATGCTTACCCTTTGGGATTTAATTAGAGGCTTTGAAAGGTGGGACATAGAATTTGACGTGTTTTCTCTGAGTTCCCTTCTACCCAGAAATGCTTCCATCTGTCTGTAGAAGAAATGCTGGAAAGAGAGCAGGGGAATTATCAGCTCAGCTGAATTATTCATGGGAGTATTAAAAAGACAGAAGTATTTTCTTTAAAAAAAAAAATGTAAACCTTACATTCTAGTGACAGTCAGAATTAGGTTAAAAATAGAGCCATTTCTGGGAAAGACCATCGAATTTTAATTAGCTCATCGCTTGGAGCAGCTCTGGTGCATCAGCGGGTTCGGCCCAGTGGGGATGCCAGGACTTCTGGGCCACATACGTGTTATTTTAAGTAGGCTTAAGTAAAAATAGCAGCTGGGGGGCAACCTGAACAAGCCTCCTGGAGGACCCACCTTCCCAGCCACATGCATCCTGGGAGGGCTCTGTGGGCGCCTCTCCCTCCGACCGGCGGGGCCTGTCCGACAGTCTCCCTAGCTCTCATTACTTCTGTGGCCATGGCCCCTCTGCACCTACGTGCAGCCTCCACACTGCTGGAACCTTCTGCATAATTTAACATGGCTTACAGTTGGTTTTCAATTCCCTGAAATCCCACAGATTAAATTATCAATCCTTCTTTTTTCAGCTTTTAATCACTCTGACCCACTTTATATTAAAATGTGGCCAACTTGACAGAAATGAAAGCCCCTTTGAAATAATATCTCAACATTTTTAAGGCCAGAGATTGTTTCCAGAATTTGGTGAACAGTATGGGCCTTTTTCCCTGGAAAAAGCCTGTCTCCCATGCACGTGTGTGCTTACAGGTATATGCACATACACACATGCATACATATATGTGGGTTCATGTGAAACTGCAGAGAATTCATGGATCTCCCCAAAGCACTTCTGCTGATCCAAGTTAGAGAATTACCCCCCACCTTGGTTTGAATAGTCCCTCCAGAGGTTCATGTGTTGGAAATGACTCCCTCAAATTGTACCTTAGTGGTACTCAAAAGTAGAGCTATTGGGAGATACTTAGGAGTAGATGGGCTCCTGAGGGAGAGATCCCGGATGGCAGCTGTGGCTTTAGAGGAGAGATCGGAGCTAGCGTGCCTGCTGTTCCTCACTGTGTGACGTCTGCACCATGCTATGGTGCAGCAGGAAGCCTCCTCTGATGCCAAGCAGAATGTAATAACCTGCTCCAGTGACTCCTGACCTCCAGAATCATGAGCCGGGTAAACTTCCTTATGAACAACTTAGTCTTGGATTTTTCAGTACAGCAGCAGAAAATGGTGTAAGGAGGTAGCCAGGACGTGCTGTGGTTTAGCTCGGACAAGGCTTTGGGACAAGATAAGCTTGCAGTGTCACCGGCACTGAGATCATCTGGAAGATTCACAATGAGCACAAGGGGCCATGGTTCTAGGAGGGGGATGCCACCAAGTCCTTGGATTTCAACAAAGCTGCTTCTGGAAAACACATGCTGCCCAAGAGGGCAGAAAGGGCAGAGCTTAGGCATTACGAGGCCTGGCCCTGGGACATTAGGAGGAACGCCCTGCAGTGTGGGTAGTGCCATCAGCCCTGGCTCCTTGAAACCCAGGGCCATGACTCACAGAGATAGGCACCTCCAGATGTGCCAAGGCCAAGGCTCCGGCCTGACCTTTCATCCAGTATGCAACTTTGATTTCTGGGCTGCTGGCGAAATGAGCAGTGACCTTCTTAAGGCTGTGAGCCCAGTGCTCTCACTATAGAAACAGCTGGGACCTTGGGAAGCGGAAGCTCCCTGGAAGCCTGAGCTCCCCTCTGAAGGTCTGTGCTCAGAGACACTGGTGCAGGCGCCTGTGCAGGGGCTTCAGGGGACACCTGGGATGACTGATGGCCATGTCTCATTCGTGCAGAATCACATTCATTTTCTTGCTGCTGAACACTTGGGAGCAGTCGCCACCCTTTCCTTCTGGAAGACAGCCAGAGGGACTCCTCGAG
The DNA here is from genome assembly GCA_004027165.1 of Ctenomys sociabilis. Lineage (NCBI taxonomy): Eukaryota > Metazoa > Chordata > Mammalia > Rodentia > Ctenomyidae > Ctenomys > Ctenomys sociabilis. Next base: position 137,144 of record PVKA01000991.1, read on the forward strand.
ATGAGTAGGGCGACACTGGCCAATCACAAAGGAGGTCTCATTTGGGAGGGTGAAAGAGAGACAGAGGCCTCTTGCTCTGTCTCTTGCTCCCTTGCTGATCTTGGGATCCCAGTCTGAAAGGCAGGTGGTAGCTTCCGCAGGGTTGTTTGGGAGGTGAATTGTTCAACCCCATGCTTTGGTAGCTATCGGAGGCTGAGAGTCCAGGCTGCAGTTTTGCTAGTGTGAGAAAATGAACCAGTTTTGTAGACCTTAGCAATTGTGTAGATCGAGTGGGTTGAACTCAGACCAAAAATATTTGGGAAAAGTTGCATTGGTACTGAACACGCACAGGCCCTTTTTCTGGTTATGTGTGAAGAAAGGAGTGTAACAGCTACCTCTGTAGCACCTCCTCTCTGCTGGTTACGAATCGTCTGGAGATGATTTCCAGCGTGCGGACGCGCTTACGTGCTGTGTGTGCACTGTGCCTCTTTACGTAAGGAGTTGAGCATCCACAGATTTTGGTGTCTTTGAGGGGGCCTAGAATCGATACCCTAAAATACAGAGGAGTGACTTGTTTTCCACACAGAGTATCTTGAATAGCAAATAAGTCAGAGTAAATTGGTTTCTGTAAACCAGCAATGGTAACATAGCAATAAAGTAGCATGGCATTTATTGAATTGGGGTCTGTGCTAGACCCGGAGGCCTCTTAACCCCGGAGGATTAGGTGGTGACAGACACTGAGCAGATGGGAACGGGGAAACCCAAGAGGTGGGTGTAGGCTGCGCAGCCCAAGGGTGGAGGAATCGTGGCTGCGCCTGTGCACTCCTGACCCACGGCCCTGCTGCCACCATGCCCTCTGCTACTTCCTGATGCTGTTTCTCGGTTAGTGCCTACTTCCTGTGACCAGCTAAAGGAACTGGAGAGAAATAAGTAACTGAAAGACTAAGACACCAGTGTGCCTTGGATTGACAAATGGATACACTGTTTAGAGCAGGAAAGTTCTCTGGCTCCTCTGCTTCTGCCTCCTCTGCCTCAGGAGACTGAGGACAAGGACGATTACACTGCTGACCGGCCGACTGCAGCATTTCTTTTAATGTTTAAATCTTTAGGTGGGAAGAATGATACGTTTTTCCAGCCCTCACCTTATTTTAACGGTATTATCCCAGAAAACTCGAGGTGGGTAGTTCCCATGGCAGAGCTAGTCTGTGCTCCTCTGGGTTGACTCTTTCTAGCTAGAGACCTGGTAAGGAGACGTGTGCTTCACAGGAACAGGGCCCCCTTGGCCATGCCCACTGTGACACCCCAGTCCCTGGACAGGGATCAGCAAGTAGTAAATGACCTCCTGGACAGATCCCCTGGCCAGGGCTACAAGCCTCCCCTGGCCAAGCAGCCACCCAGAGAGCTTCCTTGGGTTTTCTCACTATACTTCCCCAGATCAAGGAATGGAGGACACGTCCAGCAGCTGGAGCTGTTTATTTTCCAGCACTGAGCCTCATTTATTCTCTGCCTTCCTTTCCTGTAGCTCGGAGTCTCAGCTGCTCCCTGGACCGTGGCCTTCCTCCCCCCCCTACCTCCCCCTCACCACTCCCCAGCCTCAGGGACCTTTGGAAATGCAAGCCCATCCGGTCACTTTTATGCTCTGTAGCCTTTCACAACTCTGACTGTTCTCGGGCCTGGTTCCAAATCTTAGCCTGCACCTCTCGGCCATCAGCCAGAGTGTGGTTTGTCGCCTGTGCCCCTTCCCTCTCCCCAGGCACCCAGGGCAGGCATGAGGCAGGGCCAGGCTGGCATGACTGCTCGTTCTTCTTCGATATGGTGCTGTCCTCTACAGCTGCACACGCAGGCCTGGTGGGGCCCAGGGACTGGGTGCTGGCACTCCTGAGCCATGCCTCAGGTCCTCGGCCACATGGAGAGCCTGTGTCTAACACCCACAGCCACAGGCAGTGGAATGCCATTCTGCAGTGCACAGCATGGACCCAGCTGGGATGCAGCTTGGGGAACGGGAGCGAGCAGGAATCTGTTCCCTGCCCAGGGCCACAAGGTCAAGTGGGAACCTGAAGCAGAGCTCGCGTGCTTGGCTGTGAGCATCTGGACTGAGAAGGCTGCTCAGTGGCTGCGCCTGCTCAGCACTGCGCTCACACACATGCACGGACACAAAGAGCAGGCCTGGAGCTTTCCTGCTGCCCGGCCCCTCCCCCTCAGTCTTGGTCTTGTGCCCTTCATTTCCACCCCTGTCCTGGCCCTGGGGGTCGGAGGCCTCCGTGCCCACCACCATCCTCCTGCCCCCCTCCTTGCTCTGGGCATGAATCAATGGAGATGCCACACTTGGAGGTGACAGTTGGGGTTCCCTGCCCTTCACGAGCTCTGGACCTGCTCTGTTGTTTTAGAAAGATGGGCCAGGGCATCATCTTGCTCATGGACCCTGGCCCCAGGGAGCTCGGCCTCCAGAACAAGCCCAAGAGGACCGTGGCCAGGGGGTCAGGACAGACTTTCTGTGGTGGCTGTTTTGATCCTGACTGAGGTGGATGCTCATTTGTTTTCCAAAGGATGCGTCAGGATTCTTTCTCTGAGACCAAGGATGGGCCCCAAAGTGTGCCAGGCAAGCTCTCTGCCACCAAGCTACACCCAGTCTGGTCATCTTTCCCCACCAGCAGACCTCCCAGACCTTTAATCTGCTGATGGAGGGGTGGTGCCAGGAGTGTGTCTGATCAGCTTCCTCTGTATTTTTGTCATCTTCCAAGTGGACATCGAGCTAACACTTAGCACCCAGTTATGTGGTACTTGGGTTGGTGGTGTTTCCTGCTTCGGATTATAGCTGCTGGAGCACAGTGGTAGTGATTCGGTGCCCTCGCCTCCCAGCATGGGAGCCAGCACACACTTCACAGAGCTCTTGGGATCTGCAGAGATGGTCCTTGGCTCCTTCTGGCCCTGGCATTGCATTTCAGCATGAAGCATGTTGGGAAACCAGCCTGTTGGGTGCTTTTTCTCAGATTTGTAGGGTGTGCTGCTGGCAGAACTGTACTTCAGAGTCTGGTTTCAACCGAGAGGGAGGTGCATCTGATCCCAAGAGGCATCCTGGTGGTCACCACTGCAGGCCTTACCTGCTGTAACACTGGGATTGGGAGCCCCAGGGTTGGTCTGCAGTCCCGAGCCCCACAGTGCAGGAAATGGGATGCAGTGACTGCCCTCACGAGTCCCAGGCCTTGTGAGCTTTCCCAGCTGCTCAGCTCTGCCTCCCTCGCTGGGATGCCCTGGTCCTTACTTGATGGTATGGTACCATCTGAGGTGGCTTAAGGTGGCTAAGTCCCCAGTGAGGGGAGCTCTAGAGAGGCTAAATGGTTATCAGCAAAGTAAGGATTGATACAGCCCTTTAAAAGATACCTGGGAGCCAGAGAGATAGCTCAGTAGAATAAGCGCTTGCCTAGAAAGTGCAAGGGCTTGAGCTCAATCCCCCATTCCACCAAAAAAAAGAAGAAGAAGAAGAAGAAGAAGAAGAAGAAGAAGAAGAAGAAGAAGAAGAAGAAGAAGAAGAAGAATATGGGGGTGCACACCTGTGATCCCGGAATTCTGGGAGGCTGAGGCCTAAGGATTGTAGGTTCAGGCTCAGCCTGGGAAACTCAGAAACCTAGTGAGACCCTCTCCTACAAAAAAAATATGAAAGGGCAACGATGTAGCTTGTTGTGAAGGCCCTGGATTTCCCCGCCACCCCTGTACCTCAGAAACACCAGATACAAAATAACGTAGGCATCTTCAGGTTCCTTGGGAAGTCAGGGCTGGCGTCCTAGCATCCTCAGAAGCGCAGGCTTCCTTGGGTATTGGTGGGGCGCGTTCTGTGAGTGTGCGCTGTGAGACTCTTCCAAGGAAAGCCTTGATCTGAGCTGCAGCTGATTGCTGGGGTCTCCGGGGAGTATAATAAACTGATTTCGGGTCCAGCACGAACAGAGCCAAGAAACAGAAGATGCTAGAACGTAGCACGTTCCCTCTGCGAGGCAGGGGTCCCCAGCACTGAGCTCTGCTCACCCCTCCCCTGCCCCTTCTAGAGGCTGCCCCCCACAAGCTGAGCCAGCAACTGCGTGCACCCACCTGGCCTGCACATCTCTGCATACAGCCTGCTGCGCGGGGATTGGCACCCCTGCATGTCACCTCTCCAAGAACCCTTAGGGCCTAAGCCCTCTCAGGGTCCCTTTGCTTCCTAAGTAACTAGAACAGTGTATGGATGGAGATGTTAGAAGTGAGGTTGGCAGGGCGGACGGTGAGCACAGGCACAGGCCCTGAAGCAGTTGCCCTCTGCAGCTGAACCAGGCCCGAAACCTGACCAGGCGAGGAGCGCCCTATTTTAGGCTGCATAAGTGATGTGCACATGCCACCACCACCACCACTGCCCCCACATGGCTTCTGCCTCCTGCAAATTGAGCTTCTCTGATCTCCAAAGGCAGGCACAGGGTCCAGATGCAGAAGGGGCCCAGTGCCTCCAAAGGCAAGGACTACTGTCTTCCCGTTCTTAAGGGCAAGTTGTGATCATCTTCACTACAGAATGTGAAACACCGCCTTAACATTTCTCAGTAGAAGGTTTGTTACATTTGCATGGCTGTACACCAGCACTGCACCCCATCTCCAGAACATTTTTGTCTTCCCAAACTGAAACTTTGTGCCATTTGGCAGGCCCCAGCCCCTAGCAGGCCCTTTCCCTTTTCTGTCTCTTCTTAAGCTTTCCATCAGTGGGCTCAGCACGCATCCTTCTGTGACAGGCTTATTCCAGCTAACGTGACATCCTGGTGGAGCTGCATGATGGCACAGGTCAGAATTCCCTTCCGCTTGAACGCCGAGGAGCGTCCCTGGGTGCCGGCGCCTGGGTGCCTCCGTGCTTGGCTCTTAGCATGATGCTGCCCTGGCCCTGGGCAGGCACCCTGCTCCCATCCCAGCTTCTACTCCTCCTGGACGGTTCCTCGAACGTGTGACGGCTGGATCGCTTGGAAATTGTTGAATTTTTTGAGGAATCACCATACAACTGTTTTCAAAATCGTTTGGCAGGGCTGCAGAGATAGCACAGTGGTCTAAGCACCGCCTAGCTAAGCACAAGGACCAGGGTTCAACCCTCAGTAGCACGTGCTGGGCCAGCCCTGCCCCCGGCGCTCTGAGCTGGCCTCCAAGACCAGGCATGGCGATGCACGCCTACAAGCCCAGTGCTGTGGAGACAGAGGGATCACTAAAGTGCACGCTGTGTAGTGAGACCCTGTACCAAATGCATTTTTTAAAAAGCTGCATTCCCCCCAGCACGACACCATCCTTGCTTTTCCTTCTTTTTCTGATTCCAGCCATCTTGATGGGGGTGCTTTTCCAGCGTACTTTCAGCTTGAATTTCCCAGATGATTGGTGCCGCTGGACCTCTTCCCTCTTCCTGTGGGCTCTTGGCTGCTGGAGGGTCTTGCTCAGCTTCCTTTTCATTTTACACTGGAACTCAAACCCTCTCTCAGGTGGATGTTTCTGATGTGGCCTGAGAAGAACCACAGGATAAATGTGTGGCATCGCTGGCGCTGCCTGGGGCAGTCTGCACTGCCTGCTCACAGCCACTACCGGTGAGCTGCCTGCCCCAGCACTGCCCAGAGCCACATCAGTGTCCAGCAGGCTGGCCTTGCACCCACCTCCCAGTGCTCACGCTGCTAGACGATGTGGTACAGGAGGCCACAGGGGCCTGAGCTGTCCCTGCCATGTCTCCTTGTGGCACCAAAGAAATGAAAGAGCGGTCCTCGTGAGACTGAACAGCCTGCATTCCTTGTCCCCCTTTCATCTAAATGACTGAAATGTGGCTGGATGTTAGCGGAGTGCACTGCACATGCTGCAGATGTGAAGACCTGGAGGGCCCCACACAGGCAGACGGGCACAGGCCCCTGCTGCCCTCGGGGGCGACCCCGGCCTATGCTTCCTCGCGGTTCCTGCTACATCTTGCACTGGGGAGAAAACTGTCTCTCCTGGGGACTCAGTTACTTTCTCCTGGTGACAGGCAGGTGCTCAGCACAAGACACCTGCTCCGAGCAAGCTCATCAGTGTGCAGGGCGGCGCGCTCCCTGTCCCCAGCGTTGCTCAGCAGGTCTGCAGAGCTCACTCCTTTTGCTCGACGGAAACTGCCAGCTAGCTGTTCCTCCTAACCCCCTCTGGCAGCCCCACCCCACCCTATAAGGCCTTGAATTTGCTTCCTGTAGGATAGCTCATGTAAGTGGGATTGGGCAGCGTCTGTCCTTCTGCGGCCTCCCATTTCACAGAGCGTGAGGTCGCCAGGCTCGCCTGTCAGATGTCCTTTCTCCCGGAGCCGGCATGATCTCTGCTCCCACTTCACCCATCCACTTGCTCAACCATGGCTGCTGGTGCCATTTCCATGTCTCAGCTTTTGTGACAAGTGCAGCAGATAAGTAGTGAGGGGACGCTTCACCTCATCTTCGCCTCAGCTCCTTCGGATGTGGACCCCAAAGCGGGACTGCTGGATTTGAAAAGCAAGTCTACTGTTTCCACTGTGTGTTCCCCTGCGGGGGTGACCTACCCAAGACCAGCAGCTTGCCACCCTCTGTGTGGCTCCTCCCAGCTGCTGGTCCCACGGCTGGAGTGTCCTCTTCCCACCCTGCCCCCACCCTCCCCACGCAGGACGCTTCTACTCACTCCGGGCCACTTCCTTGGCCAAGTCCTGCCCTGGGTCTGGTCCCTGAGGCCCAGGGCGCACACCTCAGTCATGCCGCCCTGCAGCCATGTGTCTTCTCCAGCCTGTTGGGCCCTGAAGGCTCCCGCCTTGGAAACCCCCTCACCCGTGTGCTGCACTGCCGTGTGGTCCTCACTGAGTCAGTGAGCTGGATGCCTTGGAGTGCACTGTCCTTCTGGTGTCTGTCTTCCATCGTTTTGTGCAGACCAAGAGATGAGCGTGTGGTGTTGGGTAGCAACACAGCCTCTGACTCAAGCACTTGCTTTAGTAACTAGAGAGGGAAACTCCAATCTTTGCCCTCACAACATGCTTTTAGAAAAATTGTTGGTATTCACAGAGATAAACGTAGCAGATGGAGTTGAAATCCGGCAGCTACTCCAGTGGATAGAAAGCCAGGAAAAGTTCACCAACTCTGTCTTTATGGTGACCTCTTCATGCTAATTGATAAAGCAAGTAATCTTTCTATTATTGTATTTTGTGTTTGGGGTAAGTGCTGGGGATCGAGCTCAGGACCTCAGGCCTGCCAAGTGGGTACCAAGGACTAAATCCAAGGAGTAAAACCAAGGCTCTTCTTTCTGTTGTGAACCCACCTGCACTGACAAAAAGTAAGAAATCTGCCTGGACCCCTATGAGCAGAGGCTGTAGTGAGCTGGGCTGGGTTTCAGGACGCTTGACCTGTGTTTAAAGGAAGGGAACATTGTTTGCCAGTGGCAATGGTGAACACCACCTTGGCATGGCAATGCCCCTGGATTTCTGAGACTCCAGAAATCTGAAGGGCGCACCGCGATGCCCACAGGCTCTCCCAGTGCCTGCTTTGCATCTCACATCTCTAGAGGTCTTGACGTTCTCCTCCAAGCGGTCTTGCTGGGCTTGGTTAACACCCAGGTGCGGCCCAGAAACCTGCCTCTCTGGAGCTTGCACCTCTGACTCTCATCTTCCCATTGAAAGGTCCACTTCCCAGCTCGGAATTGGGGTTAATGCCTGATAGCTTTATTTATAGGATGCAGTGAGGACCTCAGAGCTTAGACCCCTCCATGCACTATAGGGGCTGGATGTGTTGTGCGCCTTGTTATGGAGTCGTGTTGGCATCTCAGGCAGATTCACAACACAGAGCCCAGCCAGTCTGTGTTTACTGCAGAGCCCTTGAGAAGGAAGGTGACACGGTCACAGCAGAGCCCTGGGCTGAGGAACAGACGTCCCATGAGGACAGTGTCCTGGCCAGCGTGTCCATCCCAAAAATAAATACTCCTATCCCTGGCACCGAAAGGTTGCCCAGCACAATGGAGATGCCAGCAGGAGGGTGGCAAGGAGGCTAAGTTTAGGGTCAGATTCATTTTCAGAAGCAAATGAGGAAGTGAGCAGCTGCCAGGTGGGGGTTTCCCCCTCCCCTTGGCTGTATTCACAGTCCTCTGGGATGTGGGGCGTGGCCCTCTACCAGCACAGACACAGAGTTGGAAGATGGAGCGCTGCTTCAGGATCCAACTCTGCCAGCCGCAGACCCCTGCCATTTCCTCGGGCGGGCTTCTTGCAGCACTGGTGAGTCCCGATCCCACCAGCTGCCACAGCACGGGAAGGCAGTGCCGAGCACACTTCCACGCTTGGATCTCTGGGCTCCCAGTGATGTGCTTGTGGTATCACAGCCACTCCTGGACAAAGCCTTACTCAAGCAGCCCAGCTCTCCCAGGCCTGTCCCTCAGCTGCCACCCTCTGCCCCACTGTGCTGTCACCATGACTCGACTTAGCTTGACCACATCAGTTCTCGTCCTCATAGTGTCTAGAACATGCACTGTGCCATTTTGCCTTTAGAAGCTGTACACAGATGGCTATGTTTATCCTACTGGACTTCCTCTTTTGTGAGCTCAGAATTCACTTTGGGAATGTCCTTCCTGTTGGCCTGGGTAGGAAGAGGGCCTGGAATGATGTCTACTCAGATAACAGGATTCACTGAGTCCACACCCCTAGAAGTGCAAAGCAGCATGGGAGACATCCAGAAAAGAATGCAATTCTCTCTCCTCGCTGCTGCAGGTCATATTTACTTGGCTGTGAACAGAGACACCAGCCAGCAGGTGGCCCAGCTCTGGAGCCAGTAAGTGGGCTTATGGACACCGGGCAGAGAGGCCCAGGTCGAACTCAAACTCACCACAGTGACCTTGCAATGACCTTCTACTGTTCCTACCTATAAGGTCTTTAGAAGCTTGTGCCTTCATTATATAGTACATACTGCATCTAATATATATATATATATATATATATATATATATATATATATATATATATGGGTTTTTTTCTGCCTGTTTTTGAGTTATTTTGTTTTTGTTTTTTGGGTTTCCATGTCACTGGAATAGGGTATCAGGCATCAATGTAGAATATTTGGGTCCTCCTCTTTTAATTTCAAAGGCACTGTACTACAATCTGTAATCCATTAATGTCTTTCCTCTGCTACTCTTATTTCTGACTTTCAGTTTGAAGATGAGAAGCTTGGCCATTCCCTGGCCTCGCGATCTGTCTCACTTTTCTTCAGGAGCCGCAGGTCAGAGTTCAGAGGGCGCCTGGTTTTCTTCCCGAGGAGGCGGGCTTTCCCAGGGTGGCAGCGTGCGGAACGCGGATGAGCCCTGCAGTGCGCTCCTGTAGGGGGCAGCACTGCTGATCTGTAAGCTCGGGAGCGGCATGTCTTGTGTTTCCTATGGCTGGGCAACCACGTGCCTCGTGTTTGGGGACCAGAGTTGGTGCTGCCCCCTCGGCCGCAGAGCAGGGCATTGGCGGGGCCCACACTGCCGACCTGTGGACCAGTGAGGCTGCCTTCAGAACTGACAGGGAGGGCTGGGATACGATGAAGAAGGCCCTGGGGTAGGAGATTCAGGAGCTGACGACATGGCCGCTGGGCCCACCGTGGTACCTTAAGCCTCAGAAGACTTTGCTAAGTTTGTGGCTGATGAGTTAAGAAATTAGAGGCAGGGCTACAGTAGAGGTCTGAGGTGTTTCCCAAGGCCTGCGTACGTGGACTTGGGAGGAGGACTGGGGGTGGGGCCTCTGCATGTGGGGCTTACAGGAGGTCTGTGGGTCAGTAGGGTGCATATCTTCAAAGGGGACTGCTGGGCTCTGGGCTGTCCCCTTCTCTTTCACCTCCTGGCCGTGAGGCAAGATGTTTTTCCCCATCATGTGTTCCTTCATTGTATGCCATCTCTGCCCTAAAACCAGTAGGCCAGTGGTCATAGACTGTGACCCCAAGTGAACCTTTTCTCTTTATAAACTGATCAAATCAAGCATTTGTTATAGCAACGGAAAAGTTAGTAACACAGAGGGATTTTCCAAATCCTTTTCTTACCCCAAGCACTTTTCCAGGGCCTCTACTAAAATCTGGAGACCCTGTCTCAGTACCCGTGTGTGGGTTGCCCACTCATGAGGGTCCTCCCTCACTCAGGGCGCTTGCTGGGCACTGGGGCTCTGAGGATGCAGAGATGGGAAGCTGTCATGGAGGCACAGAGTCTCAGACATAACTGTGCATCCGGCCACAATGTGGTCGGTGTGATGGGACCACTACCAAGTGGAGGGGACACAGGGTGAAAAACCTGAATGTGTCTCTAATGTTCTGCTCATCACCCTGACTTCACATAAATGCACACGAGGCAAGGACAGACCTGAAGGCTTAGCCATTCGCTCCTCGGTAGATGCACATCTGTCATTAAATCTGCCATTGAGGAATTTGCTTCCAGTCTGGCGCCCTGACTGCCTCTTGGGTGGGCGGGCCACATGGGAGCCCCTGTGCACTTCTGGCTTGGCTGGTCCCTGAGCCTTTCCTGTGGCTCTGGTCTTGCCCATGCCAACTCTAACAAGAGAACACCTGTGTCAGCCTCAAAGCCATTCACGTCTGCCGCAGAGGCTTGCCACGTGGACAATGTGGCATGGAGGCATGTCACTGCAGGGCCCATTCCAGAGGAGTGAGTCACCCTGGCCAAGTGTCTCCTAGGGAAGAGCGAAGAGCCTGCCCAGAGGATACCTGGAAAATCACTGGCCAGCAGCTGGAGGTGACTTTGCAGGTGGCTTCTTCAGTGTGTCATGTTGGGGCCAGAGCTGAGGCCTAGGAAATGCTGACCTGTGGAGGGGTAGGCGGCAGGGCCTGATGGAGGCCATCAGGGTGGGTGGGGTCGAAAGGAGGCACATGGGGTTTGGGGGAGAGCTGAGAGGATACAGTCCCCACGGGGGAAGGCCGCACTTGACAGATCCAGTAATTTGAGGAATGAAAATGCCAGTAGCCTAGTCTTTTGGTTTCCAGTGGAATTGTTTTCCTGATGGTCACATATATGCAGTCTTGTAAACCCCAAAAGAACCCTGTTTCTAAGCAGGATGGTGTTGCAGAGCTCAGCATCAGGATCTCAATGTCTGTGGAGTACAATAGGGTGACGGTGAATAGCTTAGGAGAGCTGCTAAGGGAATCACTGAACCCGAAATGCTGCAGAGCAGGGAAACTGGGAGAACTGGGTTCACCATGGTGTAGAGGTTAATGTAGACAGAAATTCTCTTTTTCTCTTCAAATGCCAGGAAAACAAGGTTTTAATTTAGGGAGTCAGGTAAAGATTCCAATTAGGTCTTTTGTGGCCTTCTGCCATCTTTTCTTCAAAAACTCCAAGAATAAAAGATTATTCTTTAGAACAGGGAAGCTGCAGTTCTCCTGTGTATGTTAGATTAAGCAGAGCCCTGGTGAGTCCTGCACCCTCTGATGTATTGTGGGGCCTGCCAATATTTGCACAGTGACGATATTCACTTCCTGCCTTCATCTTTAAGTGAGGCTTTCCTGCCCTGCTCCTCTGCAAGAGCTCTGCCGGGAGCAGCTGGTCGCCAGGGTGCAGCCAGCAGCAGGCAGGTCCCGGGGCTGCCTGATACCACAGTGTAGCCTGGGCGTGAGGCTCCAAGTCCTGTGTGGACCCCGCCACACACCGCTAGACCTCAGGTTGTTTCCACACTGTGGCTTGAGCTGCCTCTCACTAGGTACTTTTCCTTCTTGGCAAAAATCCCCCACCTAGGCTCGGGAGAGAGCTTGGCCTTCCGAGCACCTGCCTGGCAAGTACGAGGTCCCAAGTTCAATCCCCAGCACATGTCCCACTGGTCCTGGAACCTGGGCATGGTGGCACACACCTTAATCCCAGCATTGAGGAGGCTGAGACAGGCGGATCACTACGAGTCCGAGTTGCATAGTGAGACTCTGTATCAAATAATTAAAAACAAAAACACGTTCATGCAGGATGGGGATTTTTCTTTTTCTGCTTGAACACTATTAAGCAACCTGAATTGTGGGGAAATTGGGCAGTTTTCACACAAGGTGAGATCACGATTTAAGGACTGAAAGGGTTCCATTTTCCATGATTCAGGTGAATTCCAGGAACAAGTATCTGGCTTTCAGGTAGAAAACAAGAAAAGGTGCAGCTCAGCACCAGGAGAAATTCAGCCCTCAGAACAGCGTTCCTCCTTCCTTCCATCTGTGTGTGCTGATCCATCTGTGAGAGCCCACGTGTGTGCGTGTCTGTGACTGAGTATGAGTGTGCATCTGGGTTACACCCCTGCGTGTCTATGTATATACATGTGCATCTGAGTGTGCCTTTGCTTGTGAATGCGTGCAGTGTCCCATGTGTGGGTTTGTGCGTGTTTCTGTGTGTGAATGTGTGTATCTATGGGTACCTGCCCACTGTGTGTGTGTGTGTGTGTGTGTGTGTGTGTGTGTGTGTGTGGAGGAGGGGGTCCCATCAGAGCAGGAGGACCAGAGGCACACGTCTTCCTCCACCACCCACCCTCCTGCTTCCTGCTCTGTGGGCTCCAAAGGCCTGGCTGTGCCCTTGGCCCTGCCACCCCCTGCAGGCCACAGGGGGTGCTCTGGCCTTGGCGCCTGGGGCCATTGGCAGCCAAGCATGCAGCTGCTCTCCCACTTGCCGTGGTCACTCGGGATCTGCAGCCTTCCTGAGGTGGGCCTACCATCCAGCAGCGCGGCACAGGCCATGGCCTCGTGTGTTCAGTCCTTCTGGCCTGGGGCCGTGCCTCTGATGCGCATGAGCAACCCCTGGGTCTCCTGGCTCAGCCCCCAGGAAGCAATGTGTCTCCGTGGTGACAGACTGGGTAGAGGCAGCAGAGTTATGGCCTCTGAGGCCAGCTCCGTGGAGTGGCACTAGGTGGGGGAGGAGACTGAGGACGGGCTCCTAGGCCAGGCTGAGAGAGGCCAGGAGGAACGTTTCCAGGGGAGCAGGGGGCACGGGAAGGGCCATTCATCCTGTTCCAGGATCGCTGCTCGCCCTGACTGCCCAGGGCCTGCTGGCCCAGACGTCACACCCCGCCCCCTCAGCTCTGGGGCTGTCTTTCTGGCAGCGCCCGCCGACTGGATCAGGTTGCTTTCCCCTCCCCACTCCCTAAATTGCCAGCGTGTCTCGCTGTCCTCTGGTTACTGCGCACCGAGAGCCACCCCCCAGAACACTAATGGGGAGGTGTCTTTTCCTCCCACCCATGGGGACCTCACAGAAGTTGGGGGGCTCTCCACGCCTCCACGCCTCCACGCCTCACTGCGGCTCTCTTTTCTGTAATTCTATACGAATGGCATTGGCCTTCTGGGCGGCCTTTGTCTGCAGCCACTCTGAGGTGCTTTCATCCCACATCAGTTTCTTGAATTCACATGGGCTGCCTGAATTTTAAGTGGAATTTGTGCAAATCAGCCGTTACTTCTTGAAGAGGAAATTCAGGCTCACAATTATGTTAGTAAATTCAAAGGGGACTTTACAAAAATCTTCCTCTTCCACCACAAATTAAATGCTTCGATAAGAGAAGAACATTAAAAATTAAAATGCTCTCTGATGGTGCCAGTGCTGCCCTGTGCTCACTGTGGCAGGGGAAGGGGAGGCCGCAGCCCCGCTGCCCCAGATGTGAGCTTGTTTGCTGTCTGATGTGGAGATGACTGGGCCTAGCCGGAGCCATCAGCTCTCACAATGAAAATCACCATGTGCATTTTTAAACTGGCATGGCTGAATTTTCTGTTAGAAGCCCAAGCAAGACTGAAACATCCAGCTCTGACAACCACTTTGAGAAATTGATATAATCCAGTCGGGAGCTATCAAAGCTTTGGCGCAGCTGTGTCAAACTTTTCTGGGCCAGAAAACAAACATTTTGGGTGATGCAGGTCCCTGTCCCAACTGCCCAAGGCCACCATCGATCTGGAGGGAGGGCCGGGCTATGTTCACTAAAACGTAAATTCCACACCACAATGATTGTTCTTTAGGTTGTTTTGAGCCTTCTGAAAAAGTCGAAGTCATTCTTCGCCCCTGGGCTGAATAGACACAGGCGAGGGGTCCTACAGAAACAAGGGGGCCGACAGGCAGGATTTGGCCTGAGGGTCACGATTTCCCAACCTTTCTCAGAGCTGAATTTTAAAACTGCAATCAATTCACAACACATTTGGGGATGGAAAAGAATTACAAAGTCCATTTAATGAATCTTTCATTCTGAAAAGAAAAGAATAGAATGTAGTATATCAAAGATAATAAGACTTCAGTATTATTTCATGAAGCTGTGTGTGTGTGTGTGTGTGTGTGTGTGTGTGTGTGTGTGTGTGTGTGTGATCCTTGGAAGGCTATTTACCTGGTCCTCCTTATCCCCCAGACCTAGGTATATTGCAAAACACAAAGACTTGGCATCCATCGAATGATATCATGACCAGCAAGAATGGATAGAGGTGTGTCCTAGTTATTCTCATTGCTGCGATAAAACACCTGCACCTAAAGGTAAAGGAGGAAAGGTTTATTGCAGTACAGTTTATTCTGGTTTCAGGCTGAAGTTGGCTTAGCCAAGGCAGGTGTCACAGGGCAGGGGCAGCACGGAGGGAGAGCGGTCCATGCAAGGCAGGGTGGGCAGAGGGCAGCAAGCAGGGCCAGTAACACTCACCCCCAGCTGGGGCACCCTTAGTCCCAGCATCACATACCCTCTTCCCGGCCACCTTTGAGAAGCTCTCCCAGTGGTCATGAGGCCTTGGGGGAGACGTAGCTATGAACTGCAACAAGTGCCAGTGGGCACCTTCCTTCATGAAATGCAGGAATAGGGACTCTGGCATCAGACTCCTCTCCCAGAGAAAGGAGAAAGTAACAAAAACATTCCTATCATCAACATATTAGGGCACTTTATGGTACAACCCACTAAATACACACTTTCCAATTTTTTATTTAGCTTGCTTCTAAATAGTTGCACAAACCTGTCTTCTCCTTCCCACTCTTCTATCTCCTCAGACTCCGTAATATTCAAAGCCCCCTGTTGGTAAGGTATTCAGTATTCCTCACCAAACAGAAACACAATAGTGTGTGGGACAAGGACTGACATATTTAATGTGATAAAAATGGCCTTTGCCAGCTGTGAGAGTGGCCGTAACTTCAAGCTAGAAGAAGGAGGAGGAAGAGGAAGAGGAAGAGAAGGAGGAAGAGGAAAAAAAGTATATTTCAGGACTATAATTTAGGGCCTTTGGGGGGTGGCCCCTTCTGGAGCAGTCCACATCCTAGAGAAGGTTCCAGAAACTCTGGGGAGTACAGGGCTGCCAGAAGCTTTAGAGCTGTTTTTCGGTGGGGGTGTCACCGTGGCCAGGGTGTCCACTGGAGACAAAGCAAGGACTCTGAGGTGGCCATTTAGGGCCAGCTGTGGACAGATGGAGTGGAAAGAAGGAAGGCAGGTGGGGGTGCCCGTGGGTGTCTGGGGATCCCAGCAGCTATTCAGTGCTGTGTGGAGGGGGAAGGCAGCTCCCCTCCCCTACTGGCTCTGTGGGACAGGAGGACGGTCAGAGGCTTCAGCCGAGGCCAGCTGGGTGCTCCTGGTGGCACCGTGAGGAAGCCTGCAGCTCACAGCTGTCCTGCGCAGGCCTGCTGCCTCCCAGGAAAAACCAGACCAGGTCGCCTTCCTTATCATCCTGCTCTGAGGAGGCTCTGCAGGCTTTCTTGTTTAAGCAGAGGGAAAAACTGTTTACTTTCTGAACAGTAATGAGAGAGCAGTTTCTATTTCCAGGTCTGTGATGAAAGCTAAGCAAACAGATGGAGGGAAGAAAGCATTGTGAACTCCCCCCTGGAGCAAGGGCTTAGGAAATCCTGCTGGTCACCTCCTGCCATGCCCCAGCTGTGGAGACAAGGGGACTTTTGACCTGCAAGTGTTTTGAGAAGGGGGCGTCTCCTCGTGGTCAAGGACCCTTTCCTGTACAGTCCAATGACTATTTCCGCACATGGAAAAGGGCTTGAAACCTTCTTGTCCCTGAGCAGCTTCCAGGTGGCCATTGGGAGGCAGAGGTGTGATTCAGCAGAGGCACAGGGCTTGTGGACTCAGTCAGTGGAGTAGGAAAAGCAGCTCCCCTCCCCTACTGGCTCTGTGGGACGGGAGGAGGATCAGAGGCTTAAGCCGAGGCCAGCTGGGTGCTCCTGGTGGCACCGTGAGGAAGCCTCCAGCTCACAGCTGTCCTGCGCAGGCCTGCTGCCTCCCAGGAAAAACCAGACCAGGTCGCCTTCCTTATCATCCTGCTCTGAGGAGGCTCTGCAGGCTTTCTTGTTTCCACTCCAAGGGCAGAGCAGGGCAGACTCCTCCAAGAGATTCACAAATGCAGAAAGACAGCTCCGCAGTCAGCCACCAGGATGTGGGCCTGGGATTGCTGCCTTCAGATGCAGAGGGGAGCCTGGGAAGAGAAGGGCCCTACCTGAAGAGAGGAGAAGAAGATGGGCAGGCCGATCTGTTGTCACTGAAGGCCACACCCAGCCAGAGCATGCTTGCTGAGGTAAGAAGAGAATGTGAGGGCCAGGGAGATGGCTCGGTGGAATAAGTGCTTCCTTGGAAAGCACAAGGGCCTGAGTTCAGTCCCAGGTTCTGCAAAAAAAAAAAAAAAAAAAAAAAGAGAGAGAGAGAAGAGAATGTAGAAGCCCCTGGATGATGGTACCAGAAAGCCAGGCAAGGTGGCACTGGGCTCTGGTTCGGAGTCAGTACCCCATAATTTGGAAAAGTTGTTCCAGGCGGTGGTCAGGAGCCATCTCATCTCTCACTTTACCGTTTGCCTGATTCCTTCCACACAAGCATGAAGTCAAGCAATGTGTACACACTAAGAGATTAGAGATACCAGATTTAAGAAGAAACAATAATGTTCCTTCCCTCCTAGTGCCCTGCAGCCAAGGCAGGAGATGCATAGCACACAGATGGGCAGATGGGTGCATCCCCTTGCAGGGATGGTTCGATGCAGGAAGACCTAGAGTGCTAGGGAAGAGTGCTGGGGGGCCTGAGTTGTTGGGGGGGGAGACCCTCATGGGGATTCGCATTCATGTGGCACCTGGAGGCCTAGGCGAAGCCAGGATGACCCAGGCCGAGGCACCTGTGCTGTGGAATGCAGGGTCCTTGGCCACAGCCTGAGGTAGGAGGGACAGAGCAGAGGAGGGAGTCCTTAGTGCCTCCCAGGAAACATGAGTGTCTTCGTCCATGGCGACTGGAAGAATAATGAGGTGATGTCAGAGCTGGGTCCCAGCAGGACCGCCTTGGCTAAGATGTAGCTGGGAAGTGGGAAGGTGAGAGAACAGTGCCAGGCTCCGGCTGCTGAGGGCGTGGGTCCCGGAGGAGACAGGCTGGGCCCTGGAGCTGCAGGGGGCAGGGTCTGGAAGGACCTGGTCAGGGGTGCTGGCAGGCTGGGGGTGCGGGCAGTTGTCCCGCATGCAGGGTGAGAGCACGGAGGCCCCACGCACAGTGGGCAGCCAGGATCTCCTAAGAGAAGAGTCCAGGAGGTCCTCCTCAGGTCGGGGGTCTTTGGGGTGCACATCCTGGTCAGGCCTTGCTTCCTGTTAGCAGGGGCAGACGGGGCGTCTCTGCCACGTTTCCATGCCACACTGCAGTTTTGCTGGTGCAAGTGTGCTTTGCCACAGCCCACACTCGGGGTCCATTGCTCAAATCAGGCTGGCAGCCATGTTTACCTTTCTAAGGGCCACGGGGGCCACGGGAAGTGAGGGAGGGACTGATGAGGAAGGGAGCATCCTGCTTGCACGGCTGCGACGGGGTGATTGCACAGAACTGGCGCGGGGCCCAGCTCGAAGTGAGTGGGACGTCCGCGAGGGGCACAGCCCGCCCTCCTGAATTCACTCTGTCTCTAACATGACTTCGGGGCAGTGTTTTTTTAAAGAAAAGATAAACAAACAATGGCATAAAATTTCAAAACAAGACTGTAGGAGAGTAGGGATGGTCGGCGCACTGCGCGGTGTGATCCTCTACGTGGGTTCTCAGATTCCAAGACGTAGGAAAGCGAATCAAGCAATAGAGGCGTGCGCCTTTCATTTCAGTGAGCTAATAGCAATTAGTATAATTACCTTAATTATCGTGTGTGTGTGTGTGTGTGTGTGTGTGTGTTCGTCTATTTTTCTTTTTCCCCTTCCTTCTTTTCTCCTTTCCTCCATTCCAGTCTCTCTTTCCTTTTGAGCATTTTTTTTTTCCATTTCACAATATCTATTGTACATTTCAGGTCCTATTTACTCTTTCAGCCTCTAACAGTAGGAGGGAGACAGTGTGACCTTTACATATACAAGACTTTTATTTCACTCATGAGTGTGGACTCAAGTAGCATCGATTTCCCTGTAAAGGTTTATCCTTCTTTATAGCTGAGTAGTACTCCACTGTATATAATACCATATTTTAAGAAAATACAAAATAGAAACAATACAGAATTTTGATGATTTAGCTCTGACAAGTGTTCACATAGATTGTGTTTGTAGCTATAAACATGTGTGCATATATGTTACTGAGGTGTGGTATTTTCAGTTCTTTTGGAGGAATAGCTGGCTTCAATGGGACTCCAATCCTGGCTTTTTGAGGAATTGCCACACCAGTTTCCACAATGGTTGTACCTGCACTCCCACCGACAGTGGATAAGCTTTCCTTTTTCCCCACAGCCTCTCCAGCCTTTGTTATTGGTTGAGTTCTTGCTGATAGCCATCCTTTCTGGTGCAAGATGGTAGCTCTGCATTGCTTTAATTTGCAGCTCTTGGACAACCAATGATGTCAAACATTTTTTCCTGTATTTATTTGCCATTTGTATCTCTTCATTTGTGAAGCGTATGCTCATCAACGGAGGAATGGATAAAAAGATGTGGTATTTTTTACACAATGGATATTACTCAGCTGTAAGAAAAGATAAATTTGAGGCTTTTGTAGATGAATAAATGCAACTAGAGACTGTATTGGTAGGTGAAATGAATCGTATCCAAATGTGCAAACATTATATTGTCTTACTAGTGTGAGAACCTGAAAGAGTAAAATAGACACTATGAAAGGGAAAGAATTTGTTCAATGGGAAGGAAAAACTTGTATCAGAAAAATGACAAAGGAAGGAAGAAAGACATGTTTCTGGGCATGCAGGGTAATTTAGGTAATTGTGCTCCCTATATCTGCTGGTCTTTTGAAAGGAGCAGTTAATGCTTAAAATTCTTTTCCTTTTTAATTTCTTATAACTTTTTTGTTGTTTTGTTTTGTTTTTAGCCTTTTTGCACATTTGTGTCTGGTAAGCTAAACAAATAATTTGAAGATAACGTCATGCAATATATCAACTACTGTTAGATTTTGATTACTTTGTTTAGTGAAATTTCGTATTGTTTCCAATATTTTCTTCCTTTACTATTTTGAATTATTTAAACAATAAAAAGAAGAATACAGACTTTCACTAAACTATTTATTTCACTTATAAGTATGGTCTCTAGTTTCATCCATTTACCTATAAAAACCTTGAGTTTATAGCTGAGTGATACTCCATTGTATAAAAATACCACATCTTGAGCTAGGGAGATAGCTCGTTAGAATAAGTGCTTGCCTGAGGTCCTGAGTTTGATCCCTGGTACAAAAAAGAAAGAAGAAAGGAAGGAAGGAAGGAAGGAAGGAAGGAAGGAAGGAAGGAAGGAAGGAAGGAAGGAAGGAAGGGAGAGAGAGAGAGAGAGAGAGAAAGAAAGAAAGAAAGAAAGAAAGAAAGAAAGAAAGAAAGAAAGAAAGAAAGAAAGAAAGAAAGAAAGAAAATATAAATATACCTTGGGCTAGGCAGATAGATAGTTTGGAGGTCTAAATGCATGCTTATGCAAAGTCCCAAGTTCGATCCCCAGTACCTCATGCCTTGCCAGTCCCAAAACCAGGCATGATGGCACATGCTTATAATCCCAGCACTGGGGAGGCTAAGACAGGAGTATCACTGTGAGTCTTGAATTTAAGAAAAAAAAAATCTTTTTTATCCATTCCTTGGTTAATGGGCATTTGGGTAGTTTCCAAGATTGAGCTATGACAAACTGCCCAGCTATAAACATGGGTGCACATATATCGCTGTGGCATGATGTTTTCAGTTCTTCTAGAAAAATACCCAGGCAAAAACCAAAGAATCAACAAATGGGATCTCATCTTATCGAGTTTTTGCCTGTCAAAAGAAATCACCAACAGAGAAAAAGAAAATCTCACGAATTGGGAAACATTTTAGCCTACCATCCCTCAGACAAAGGACTTCTATCTAGAACATATAAATAATTTTCAAACATCAGGTGCCCAAAATTCATGAACCCAGGGCCAGGGATATATCTCAGCAGTACAGCACCTACCTGGCAAGCACAGGATTGCTGGTACAAAACAAAATTCAAGGACCCCATCTAAAAATGAGCATCTAAGATTAATACACACTTCTCAGAAGAAATACAAATGGCAAATAAATATATGAAAAAATGTTCAACATCATTGATCATTCAGGAAATGCAAATTAAAATAACACTGAGATTCCATCTCACCCCAGAAAGAATGGTTACCACCAAGAAGTCAGCCAATAACAAATACCTGGGGGGCTGTGGGGAAAAAAAGAACCCTTATCCACATCTTTTTTTATCCATTTCTTGGTTGATGAGTATTTGGGTCACTTCCAGGATTTTTCTATGACAAATTTCTATGATAAATACAGGTGCATGTATATCACTGTGGTCTGATGCTTTCTATTTTTTGGGAAAATACCCAGGAGGGAGTAGCTGGGTTAAGTGGAACCTCTAATCCTAGTTTTCTGAGAATCTTCAGATGGCTTTCCAAAGTGTTTGTAGGGGCAGTATTTTTAGTGGCTCATGGAAATGTGTGCAAGAAAATACTGAAAAGCAAAGGCTATCCAGTAACCAACTTTTGAGTAACTCTGGAAGATTGGGGGAAAGGTACTAAAATACTCATGCTCAATGCTTAATTAGTAGTGGTATATGTACATGTCCTTATCTATTTTCAGAAATCTCCCACCATGTTTACATGTTTAACTTAAAAATGTAAAACATATGTAATTCTTTGAGTGCTAAGGGAGAGACCCGCAGTGCATCAGGCCAGAGCCCTGGCCAGAACAGCTCCACAGGTCCCGGCCTCCCCAAGGATGGTTATAAGTTATCTTGGTGCCCATGAGGGTGGAATGCTTCTCCCAGCAGGACTGAAATGAGGAGAGGAGGCAGCAAACCACCTGGATGGTGCGTGTGAGGGTCAGGCGGGCATTGAGTGCAGCTCCGGAGCTGGACGCTGGGTCCCTTCCAGTGTCTTATTGTCCTGTTGGAAGAATTGGACAAGACATGAAGGATGTAGGTGACTTGCACTTATTGAAGGACTGATGGTAGGATGAAAGATAAAAAAGGAAAAAAAGTAGGAAGAGATGTGTGCTCTGTAGAGCAAGTAAGGCCAGGGAAAGTAGGAAAAGAAGGTTGCCCTGCGTGGTGCAGGCAGGCCAGTGAAAAGGCTCGTGCTGCCCACAAGCTGAAGGCCGCCATGGCTTATACTCACGTTCTGCAAGGTAGGAAGCTGTTCTGCCCACCTATTCTGATTGTGGTTGGCAGTCAGAGGACTCTGTGATTGACAAGCCGTGCCCGATTTTCCATTCACTTTGCCTGGCCCTAATCTTCTTCTTCAACCCAGGAGTGGCAGGAGGGACCTTGCAATGAAGCTGGAGGACCTGGGAGTCCAGGCTATGGGTTGGAACTGAGCAGGCCTTGGTTGTTCGGGAATGAGCTGGTAAGCAGGCTGGTGGAAGTGGTCAGATCTCCAGCTGGAGCAGCGTGGTGGCAGTGGGTAGGATAGAAGGAACTTTCTGGACTCCAGAGCCAAGTCCAAGCAAGTGAGGAGGAGACCACATGGATATTCCCAGCTCTCAACCTGGGGAGACTGCAGGGCAGTTCGCTCATTAGCACCCGTGGCAGTCAAGATGCAGGATGACTTCCAGTGGAGAGAGCAGGGTGAATTAATTTCTGTGTGCAGGGTTGGCCTTTAGAAGTGGCAGAAACATGAGAACAAAAAATGCAGAAATGCCAGTCTGTGAGCATGGTGGCATCAGAGCATCCAGAAGGCACAGGTGGGGTCCTGTCATGCATAGGAGCCCATCTGAGCGGCTGGAGTGGCCACTTCAGCAGCACCAGGTCAAGTCACCTTTGTCATTTTAAGCACTGAAGTGGAAGCTGATGTGTGACACCAAACATGTGTATCCTATCACTTCTTTGTCTCTTGGCCTGGTCTGTAGCACCACAGAATCCTACAGCAACCTCTCACCTAGAGAGTAGGAGGCTCAGCTGCACAGAACCAAGGTTAAAAATACAAAGCAGAAACAAACCCAACAGAAAATGCTTGGCAATCAGTTAAGCCGCTTTTACTACATCACTATTTGGAGCAGAAATGGTTTCAGATAAAGCCAGAAATGCATCACAGAGGCATCTGACCCGAGGAGCCCGCAGTCTTCCTCCATGTCAGTGCGCACTGGCATTCCTCTCTCATCTTCTCTTGTGCTCTTTCCAGAAATATCTGCTACCAATACTTTCTTTAGAAAGCAGAAGTGAGTGGTTTTCCTTTAGGGAATTGTTCTTCGAGGCTAAATGAAAAACTCAAGCATGTGTCTCTGCATTTATCTCATTCACTTAATCTCTGTACCCACCAAAACACTTCTGTGTATTCCCCAGCTCTGCTGTCAGGAGTGTGCTGGATTTGAGACTGTCTTGGAAGCAACACTACAATGGAAGAATGTAAAGAATGTGAACAGTAGGCTGGGGAGACAGCTTGGCCATCTAAGCACCTGCCCGGCAAGTGCAAGGTCCCAAGTTCGATCCCCAGTACTGCATGCCATGCCAGCCTGGAAACCAGGCATGGTGGCGCATACCTGTAATCCCAGCAACTAGGAAGCTGAGACAGGGGGATCACTACAAGTCTGAGCTACTCAGCAAGACCCTAAGCCAAATAAATAAATAGAGTTTAAACAACAACGAAAGGGCTGGGGAGATGGCTCAGTGAAATAAGTGCTTCCCTGGCAAGCGCAAGGCCCTCAGTTCAATCCCCGGTACCGCCAAAAGACAAAAAAACCCAAAAAACAACAACAAAAAAGAAAGTGGACACCCAGATGTCCTTTGCTTTCAGATATAGGAACATATTTATTACAGTCTCAGCAATGGATCTTTTTTCTGAGTATTGGGCAACAAATAGCCACATTTTTGCATGAAGGGAACTGACACAGTGAGGGCCACTTGGTTCCTGATGCTTAAAAATGATTTCAATTCTCACATTAGGGTGACGATCCCTCAGCCTGGGCTCCCCGCACTACCCAGAGACCAGCAGTAGCAGCATTAGCCAAGACCTGCAAAAGCACCCTTACTCTTTTTTAAGAAGGCAGCAGGTGCAGAGTGTGCAAGTGACTTATTTCTCCAGTGATAACCAAAATGTGATGTTTAAGCAATAAATAAGCATTTTTCTTGTCTACTTAAAAGTGTTCAAAGTTGGGTCTGGCTCTTTTTAGACATGCTGTCCGTGTCTGCCACTAGAAAAAGTATCTTTAGGCGCCATCCTGTACACTCAGGTTAGCTTTGAGTTCCACACATTCTAGAATACTCTTAGCTTTCCAGGAAACTTACAACCCAGGCTTCCTGGCTCTGACCACCTCGTTGTGCCTAACTGGATCCCCTGATTCATTGAACTTTTCCATGGAGGGCTCATTAGATTCATTCAAGAACCCAATGGATATCTGCTGTGTCTTTGTGTTTTCTTTCTTATTTTCACTGTTAAAGGGGGGGGGGGGGGAACGAGAAAGAAAGTTGGAGAAGTTGCTCCGGCCTGAGCATCCCTCCCAAAGGTTCATGCACTAGAGGTTCTGTCCCAGCATAATGGCACTGAGAGGCGATGACCTGTAAGAGCTAAGTAGTGGAGGAAGGGGGTGATATCTTATGGGCTTCATGTTGGAAGGGATGACTGCAGTTCTCAAGGGACAAGTTAGCTCTTGAGAGAGAAGGTTGTTGCAAAGTGAGGCCACTTTTGGTGCCTGGCTCCTTACGTGTATGCAGGTACCCTATCTCCATATCCTCTATGTTGTGATGAAGTAAGCATGACCCTCAGCGGATGCAGAAGCCATGGCTTTTTTTTGACTTTCCATTCATCAAAATTTCAAGCCAAATAAACTCCTTTCCTCATAAACTACCCAGCCTCACCCTGAGACTGCAATTGAGACCGGGCAAGGTGGCGCGACCCTTCCCAGCATTTGGGAAGCTGTAAACAGAAGGATTGCTCCAAGTCTGATCTACATAGTAAAACCCTGTAGACCGTATAGACCCTGTAGACCCATAGACTCTGTAGACCCCATAGACCTGTAGATCCCATAGACCCCATAGACTCTATCGACCCCATAGACCTGTAGACCCCGTAGACCCCATAGACTCTATAGGCCCCATAGACCTGTAGACCCCGTAGACCCCATAGACTCTGTAGACCCCATAGACCTGTAGACCCCATAGACCTGTAGACCCCATAGACTCTGTAGACCCCATGGACCTGTAGACCCCATAGACCCTGTAAACCCTGTAGACCCCATAGACTCTGTAGACCCCAAAGACCCCGTAGACCCTGTAGATACCACAGACCCTGTAGACTTTGTAGATCCCATAGACCCTGTAGAACCCATAGACCCTGTACTAAATACAACAAATAAAAAATAAACCACACAGCCTCTGTTATTAGCACAACATAACACAAAGACACAAGTGTAAATATTTGGTGACGTTGAACATTGGGTGACAAAACTGTTCTCCATTATTTCTTACATTTTTCTAATGTGAAATATTGCATAACTAATTTTTAAAATAATTGCTCTTTCCCTTCCTTCCTGCCTCCACACCCATGAGCATGCTGGCCGAGCACCTCCATTTCCACATTGTAACATCCAATCCTAGATCAGTGCTCTCCAGGAGAACACTAGAAACGTGGCTGGCATAACTGAGAGCTGAATTTTAATTTTATTTCATTTTACTTCAATTTAAATTTAAATCGCCATACATGACAACAGCATTGGACGATGTCCTTCTAGAAGAAAAAGCTGCAAAACTGAGTATATTTAGAGCCTGGGCTGCATGTTGTAATTCATGCACAATTCCATTGGCAAAAATCCTCCAAAGAGACTTCCTAACTTAGGAAGAGATGAATTACATCTAGAATTTGCCAACAGCAACGCTCTTCTAAATATTTATAGGTCACGAGGCCCTCCTTCCTCCCGCCGCCTCCCGCCTGCCAGCGTGTTCCTTCCCAGCTAGACCGTGTCTTCCTCCCTATGCTGGGGGATGCTCTCTGGTAGGCACCGATTTTGTCAGTGATGTGCTCTTCCAGGGTCCCCCCAGCTGCTCCCCAGGGGCATCAATCATGGTCATCGCGTCTAGAAGCAGATGGACAATCTGGGAGCAACCTGTGGTCCACGGACAATTGGTTGCTTGCTGTGTGTTTAATTAGGTCTCAGAAAACACTGGAGCCCACGCCTCTAGACAGGCTTAGCTGATGGAAGGCTGATCGTGGTGATAACTTATACTGGTCTGACTTTTTAAAAAGGTATCTAAGAAGAAAGACAGCATGCTTAACTGATGGGACTGGGAGGAGGTGCTGTGGAGCATTGCTTGATTTGTTCCTAAAGGATAACTGTGCTTCAGATCAGAAGGTGTGCAGGAGGCCTGGATCCACTTGGTGGCCAGCCTCTCGGGGCCACCACGGGGTCACAGGTGCTGACTGGTGACAGCGTGCTTAGGAATAAGCAGAGGTCCAGACAGCCACGTGCAGGTGAAGAATCCAGAACAGGTGCTGGGCTTCAGGCTTGTTTTGACCCGGTGGTTCGAAAACCAGCAGATGCAGGAGGAGGTTCTGCGTGGGAACTCAACCACCACGAGTGCCCCTCTAAAGGAGGTTCCTCCCACAGGGGGAATGTGACTAGTGTCACCGAGCTGAGTTGATGCCAGAGTGAGCAGTCGTACAGCCATGCTGATCCAGGCTCCCTGGCCCTGGCAGGCTTCCCCATCTTGGTTTTGCTCTTTGAAAGCCCCACTCGCTACCTGTGTTAAGATGGTAAATAAAGGGCTGGCCAGGTAGCTCAGGGGACTAAAGCACCTGCTTAGGCAGACGCAGGGGCCACGGTTTGGTCCCTGGTGTGCCACGCCAGCCCTGCTCCCGGGGTACGCTGAGAGAGGGACTGAGATGGGCTTAGTGCTGTGCCCCTGTAATCCCAGCCCTTGGGAGGTTGAAAACAGGAGGATCACTACAAGTCTGATCTGTGTAGTGAGACCCTGTAGACCCTGTACTAAATAGATTGTTTTTTAAATGATGGTTGATAAAGCTGCACATCCTAACCTCTTCCTGGCTCCATCTATGTGTCCAACAGCACCCCATCTCGGCAGCACACGCCTGAGATGGTCTCCTTAACCAGCGGAGTTTATTTTGGCACACAGTGCTGGCGCGTTCTGTCCATGGTCTGTTGGCCCACTGCTCAGGGCCTGTGTCAAACCAGCTCTTCATGGTGTGAGATGTGGTAGGGAGAGCACTCACTTCCTGACCAGAAAGCCAAAGGGAATGAAAAGACAGGGCCAGAGTCCCCCTGAGGACCCTGGAACCCGGGCATCTCTCACTGAGTCCCCTCCTGGAGGCCCCACTGCCTCCCAACAGTGCCACCCTGAGGCCCAAGCCTTTAACACACTGGCTTGGAAGACACCCAGACCCCCAACTCCAGTGCTCAGCTTGCTTTGTGGGTCAGCTCTGCCTTTCCCAATGCGGGTGTGACCTGTGCAGCTTAACCCGGGCACTGAACTGGAGGAGGAGGAGGGG
>PVKA01000992.1:0-16516 GCA_004027165.1 Ctenomys sociabilis
AAGCGCAAGGGTCTGAGTTCAATCCCTGGTTGTGGGAAAAAAAAAAAAAAAGACACACAGTTATAGGCAAGGAGGGATTATCAGAGAAAACTGTGTTTAATCTGTCTTCTTTTTCTTTTTACTATCGCTGCCATACCTCAGAAACATTTTCTTACCTGGGCTTTTTAACTTGAGATATGTTGGTGTCAGAATTGGTAAAACTTGAGGACAAATCTCAGGTGCTAGATTGGTGGGGTAAATCCAAGAAGTAATAGCAGCTCTTGATAACTCTGGGTAGAGAATTCTTGAGTGCAAAGCTTATACTTAAATATAATAAATTTGTTTCCTGTATTTTTTAGGGAAGGGTCTACAGGATGTTCAGGGTCTCACTACTAGATTGGACTCATAGGGATTTTTCCTGTTTATTGCTTCCCAAGTGCTGGGATTACAGGCATGTGCCACCATACCCAGTCTCAATCACCTTCTCAGAGTTCCACTGAGCATGGCCACCCTGGCAGGCCTGGGCCTTGAACCTCTTCGCCTTTCTGCCTGCCTGCAGGCACTATTTGGCCAGCCCAATATATTTGTCTTGGATCATCTTGTGCTTGGGATACTTGAAGAATGCACAGCAAGGTTATATGACTAGAACCTGGGAAAGAATTTGAAGACTAGTAATTCAGTTTTAGCAGTTACTGGTATAAAGACTGTAACCAGGGTGTGATTGTTTGAGAAGAGGATAATAAAATGAGGGGTGAAGGAGCCAGAAGAATGTCTATTAGTGATAAATAGTGATTTCTACCAAAATGTTTAACTCTTTACACATATTATCTTAATTATTATAACAATAATTTGGGGTCAGCAGTATTATTTTAATTTGACAGAGAATAAAACTGGATTTCATAATGAACACATTCCTGAAGATCTGTTTGCTGGATTCTGAAATCCATAATATTCTCACTGGCAGAGCTGGGAGGGTAGCTCAGTGGAATAAGTGCCTGCTGCCTGGCAAGCACAGGGTTCTGCGTTCAATTCCTGGTACCACAAAAAACAGATAAACAAACAAAAAATACCTCACTGGCATGCAACCATCTTTACTTGTTTGTTTGTTTTCTTGTATACCATTTCAACTCAGAAATATTACTGCTTGGATTATTTTAATTCATTTTTTTCAACATTTTTTGGGGGGGAATATTTTAAAACTATAGTAAAATTGAATTTTCAGGTTGAATATCCTTATATTCATCATCCAAATTCTACCATTTAATATTTTAATAAATTAAATTTGTACAATATTTATTGTTCAGTTCATCTTGAGATCCATGCCCTACTGTTTTATTTCTTATTCACACCAGGCTTTAATTTTTCTGTGCTATGACACCATTGCTTAAATGAAACCATGGCTACGGCAAGTATAATTTGAAATTGCTTCAGTGTTATATTTTTTATCTTGTTTTCTTTGCCTAGAAGTAAAAGTGTGCTAACTCAACTCATAATAAAAATATGGAAACGTGAAAGATGCTGAAAA
Organism: Ctenomys sociabilis; assembly: GCA_004027165.1. NCBI lineage: Eukaryota > Metazoa > Chordata > Mammalia > Rodentia > Ctenomyidae > Ctenomys > Ctenomys sociabilis. Next base: position 1,505 of record PVKA01000992.1, read on the forward strand.
TTATTTATTACCTGTCAAGAAAATTCTACCACTATAAAAATCAGAAATCTTGACTGGGTGAGAGCAATATCCATATAATGATTTAAACAAATGGCCTGAAGGGCTCATGTGGTAAAAGCTTGGGCCATAGACCAAGAACTTTCAGGAGGTGGTGGAACATTAAGAAGTGGGGCTTAATTCCAAGTCTTCTGGTCACATGAGTGGGGTACATACTGATGTAACACTGATTTATTTTATTCTGTGATTTTAATCAGGACTCAGAAGCTGTGTGATGACTGGTGTCTTTATATTTCCTTTGTCTATATTTGAGGAAGTGCTCCTTTGTCAAGACTTTGATTTTCATCTGTCTTAATATTGTTGTAAATATAGACTTACAATGTAAGTTGAGTCTCTGAACATGATTCCTTATATAATATATAGCCCTTTCAATTGATTTCTGGAATTTTCTAGAAGGTTCTGGAATGAGTTAGGTGGATAATGTGGTTGCTTCCATTGGCTGACCTACTTTGCAAGGGTTTGTCATGGAGCTGCTATTTTGGCAGCACACTTTACCCAAAACCCTCTCTGGAAAGTTTCCCTGTCATGTTCTTCATCCACAAAATCAGATGATCCATACACTTTTTCTCCCATGTGAGAATAAAAAAGAGTCAAAGAAACTACGTATTAGGGCTTTTGCTTCAGTAATCCATACCAGTAATCTTGATAGGATATGGCTGCAACACTTGAGAGTTTTATTCTCAGCCTTACATGTAGCCTTACATGAAATCCAAAGAGTCACTTCAAATGATTTTTCTCAAATGAGAAAGAACATTCTTCCTATTTTACCTTCAGTTCACTCTCCTGCCAGTGTTCCATGACCCACAGACTTCATAATCTGTCTTTTACTTCTTCTATAGTAGCTCCGTTTTTGCTGTCTACAATGTCAGGGTTAAGCCTGAGGAGGCAAACACGGATAGAATTCAGCATGAGACTGAGACACTGATTTGCTGATTGTGGTAAGGACTCCATGAAACTTCTTGATCTCTTTCGCATTTGAAACTGGTGTTAATCAGATTATATTCCTGGAAATGCTATCTTAAATATCAGTAGTCAGTATGTATTCTGTTTTCTCTTTAAAATGCTTTGTAACAGTGATCCTACCTATTTCCTTATACCATGGGCTAAGCAAAGAGTCACAAGCTAGTTGGAAGTCCTCTGTGCAGATTAAAAAAAAGATAAATGAATAAAATTATGTGTTTATATATCTTTGATACAATTGTTGAATATCTAATGAGGTGTCACCTTGCCTAGACTCTGAGGTAGAGACTCTGGAAAAGAATCTGTTTCTAGACTTATTGAAAAAAAACTGCTTTTTTTTTGTCTTCTTGAGACAGGGTCTCACTATGCAGTTCAGGATGGCCTTAAGCTCACTTTGTAGCTCAGGCTGGTCTCAAACTCACAACAATCCTCCTGCCTCAGCCTCCTGAAGGCTAGGATTACAGGCATGCGCCACCACACCCGGCCAAAAAAACTGCTTTTAACTGAATCTATAATTAGATTTGGCCCACCTAGACAATCTCCTTTTCTTTTCTTTTCTTTTCTTCTCTTTTTTCTTTTCTTTTCTTTCTTCTCTTCTTTTTTCTTTTCTTGTTTTTTGTTTTTTTTATTAATTTTATTGAGAAACAAATAGCAATAAGACAGTTTCAAAACAAGTTAGTAGGACAGTATCAATAATTAATACACTGTATATTGTTGTCTTCATAGTAGTTATTCAGAGGACAAGATGCATACATGATATCCTGTCAAAATACTTTTAGTACAAATTTTCTTCTCATTGAATTAAGAGAAAGTAGCTTTATATCTATCCTAAATATTTTGTGTGTGCGTACATATGTATGTATTTCACTATAAAATGGTGCTTTATTTAATGGAATACCCATCTCTGTTTATTTGTTTTTAAGACAAGATCTCACTATGCAGTTCAGGCTGGCCTTGTGCTTACTTTTGTAGTCCCCAGGCTGGACTCGAACTCACAAAGATCTTTCTGTCTCAACCTCCTGAGCGCTGGGATTACAGGTATGTGCCACAATGCTTGGTTCCAGAGCTGCATAGTGTACATGCCCAGGGATAAAGAGCCCAACATGGCATGTGGATCCAGGGATCAAACTCAGATCCTTGTGTTTGCCAGATAAGTGCTTATGCCTATGAGTTATCTCCTCAGCTCTTCATTTTTAAAGCCAACTCATTATTAATCGTGATCATATCTCTAAATAATGTATTGCTTCATAGAGAAATATAGATGATGGGCTTAGTCAGTTTCTCATGGCCAGTATGTTAAAGAGGGAAGGCAGGGAGGAGCCAGGGTCCCAGGATCCCCTGAAGAGTATGCCTTGAACTGCCTAAGACCTCTCGAGAGGGCTAACTTAATTTCCCGGTATGAACAAGCAGGGACCAAATCACTCATATATTGGCTCTGGGGGCACATTACGGGTCCAAATCCTAGCATCCAAGATATGCAATCTCAGGGATTAAGATACAGAATCTTGGTCGGATACCTTTAGAATTTTGTCTAAAATCATGTCTTTAATCAGAAACTTAACACTTGGGGTTTACGTAAACGTTTTGGTTTAAAATAACCATAGTAGTGCTTCTCTGGATTCAGAGAAACTTCTAAGGAGATTACCAATTCATTAACAGCACACTTTTTAACTTTCATTGTGAAAAGAAACTTGATTTTTTGTTGTATTAAATTGTCAGTGCTAGTATAAATGCCACATGTTTTATTAAAGAAGATAATGCAACACAGAGACATGTCTAAAGTACTTATAAAACATTAGCTTATAAGTATTCAGTGGTTTCAGTATTCTTTACTTTTTTTGTCATGCAATTTGACATTTGATTCTTATGCTTTCAAAAGACAGGAGAGGGCCAGTAAGATAGCTCAGCAGTCTAAGTGCCTGTTTTAGCAAGTGCAAGGACCAGAGTTCAATTCCTGGTCTTATAAGCTGTGCCATCCTGGGCTCCGATGCGCACTGAGCCACTGACCCAGTTAGTGTGTGGTGGTGCGTTACTGTAATCCCAGCACTGGAGACACTGAAAACAGGAAGGTCAGTATTAGTCTGAGCTATATAATGAGACCCTGTATCAAATACATAAATGAGAAATAAAAAGGTAATGAAAAGACAGGGACATATTAATTTTTATTTTTTCTAAATATTTTTATAACCAATAGATAGAAGTGTGAAAGAAGTGAAACTATTTTTTCATTCAAAGTATTTATTTATTATTCTAAATTGCATTTTATTCATCTTCTAAGAATGTGGAAGTTAAGGTGGTTTGAGCCAAATTATGCTCTAAAAAGTCAGTAAGAAGTAGGACACTGTTTTGCAAAGTACGGACAAAATTAGGTAAATATTTAAGAACAAATAAACAAAAGTTCTGAGGGAAAAATAATTCACATACAGTGAAACAAAATTTTACCTTATTTATTAGCTACACATAATTTATGAAGAAGAAAATCTTCAATGAACCAAAAAAAAAACCTGTTCCGTACTTGTACTAAAGTTATGGCAGAAGCATTTTCCTTTCCAGTTTTCTTACAAAGATTACCATCTAATTCCCAGACAGAGGTCAACATGATATGGGGAAGGGGGAATGTCCTAACCTGCTGCATATCTGGTACAAATTTTTGTTCTCTACAATTGAAGAAAGTATTTTAGGAACAAGAGAGGTTATGGACAGACTATATTTATTGGGAGAAAGAAATATTTTGTCTCAAAGAGAGACAGGTGTCCTAAGTGGGCTGCAAAAGCCCCTGCATTTTCTATTGAATTTTTAGAGCAAATCCACAACACAAGATTAGGCCCAAGATGGAAAACATGGGAAACTGCAAGATGAGCATTAGGTGGGCAAAATTATGGTCAACTAATAAGATTACAGATATATTTGCTCAGGTAAAATACATTAACTTGTGAGCAAATGGGGATATAAGTCACATAGAAAGTGTGCATAAATACAGAATGGGGGCCTTTCCTCTAGGGCTTGGGTTAATGACATCTTGGCTTTCTCAAGGTGATAGATATAATTTAGAATAAAAATCTCTAATGTTGAACCTTAGGGAGGATACGAGTGCATTTGTCTCATCTTTTGTCTTGAGGTCTGATCCTCCATGGAGGTGCTTGCACCCCCTAGTTGTAAGGCATTTCTTCTTCCACACTGGCTCTTTTGAGAGCCAACCCCTCTCTGACTGTCTATATAAACAAAATAACTAGAAATAAGAATTTCCTTGTTTCAAACATGAGAAAGTTCATATACATGGAAAACATTTATATATCATGTATACATAAATATTTTCTCTACAGGATTTTTAGGAAAATGGTGACATTATTGGACCAAGGTTCTGTTTTACTCATTGAAAAGCATCTACTTGATTTTATTCTTATTGTAAAATTGATTGATATTTATGCAGATGAGAATAAAACAGAAATTTAAAATGAAATGAGTGACCATACAAGTTTTCTTTCCAGTGATATTCATTCCTAATATAGCATTATATATACTTTTTCTAGATTTACTTTCTAAGGAGACTTTCCCATAGTGTCAATCTTACAACATACTGATTTATCCATTCAAGATTATGAGAAGTATTTTTTATGGTGTATCTCTTCAGACAATCAGTTTTGATTTAGTGAGTATTCATTTTGCATGAATCTTAAGTAATATTATCTTTATTAATTTATCAGCACTTAATATCTTCCAGAATGAGTAATTTAATTCTTTCATCATATACTCTTTCCTATTAATTTATTTTACTCTACTATGTTGTCTCCATTACACTCAGTTTAGAGATTTTTGAAGTATGACATGACACGCAAGTAAATTTAGTGACAGTGTTATAAGGAAGGATTTCCCACTTATTTATATAGAAGTTCTTTCAGTCATTAAATGTAAAAATACAATGTGTAGACATTTACAAGTGAAACTGTCATTCAGTTATTCATGACACATGTCATTAGTTTGATTTTGTATGTTCGCTATCTACAGTTGACCAAGTCTTAAAGAACATTTCAATTAGCGATTTTACTAAACACTTCAAACAGCAAGCAACTTAAATATACCTGAGAATCTCCTAGCCTTTCTGTTCTCCTAGCAGAAGGGAAATGTTTCTAAATATTTATATTGATTATGTTGATCATATAGAACATTTTAGAACAGAATTTCAATGAAAATTGATTAGTGTAAATAGAGCAAATAATATCATCTTACTATGACACAATGGAGTGCTTGTATAGGCTCACCCCCAAAGATAATATGCCAATAGGAATTTTTAAAATCTTTAAAATAAAGGCTGGAGATATAGTCCAGTGGCACTGCACCTTTTGGCAAGTGTGAGGTATTGTGTTTGATTCCTATTATCAGAAAAAGAAAAATAAATTTCACCTAAGTTTCTTGAGAAGATTAAAAAGGAAACATTTTGTGACATTGTTCACAACCACACTTTTCAAATCTTCAAGAATTTCCCTAATTTTCTCCCAAATGCCCCTTTATGTAGGTGGCTGTCCACTATTCTCTCTCTCTAAATGCACTCCTTGCCTTCTCAGATTTTTAGTCTTTTTTTTTTCTTATATTTCTAAGGATTTTATGTATCTTCACATAAGAATCAACTTTTCCTTTTTTGGTGCTGCTCCATTTGTAAACCTGCTTCTAATCAATTTAGTAGAAAGTCTTGTTGGAAAGACAAGAAAACAGCCCTTCCCTTGTAGGCAGTGGAGCAAGTATACCTAAGCCTAGGTGCAGTGAAATGAGGTCTTTTAAAATCCTGCCTTCCAGCCTACATACACACACACACACACACACACACACACACACAACTTTCTCAATAGAAAATAGGAAGCACGGAATACCTGCTTTTCCTGGCACACACACAGACCCATCTAATTTTTTGATGGACAAGGACAGAAGCTTTAGAAAATAGAACATAGTCTGAAATTTATCTCTGAGGTCTACAAAGGGCAGTAAGCTTCATAACCCAGTAATCTCATGAGAATGAATTGGATAAACCCTTCTAAGACCCCCAAATAGTTATATAGGAATCTAAAACATTACCTTTTCTGAGAAAATAGAAAGCTTTTATATCTCCCTGGCTTCCATGTGGTGTTTTGAGGTTGCTTTAAAGCTCTATAAATATCAAAGCATTGACACATAAGACGCTGACAGGAACTTGAGTTAGCTTCAGTTCAATGTGATAAGAATTTATTCACCCATTAGGAAGTATTTATTAAATTCCTATTATTTTCCAAGCACACTTTTAAGTACTAAAGATACCTCAATCAACAAAGTGGATAAAACCCCCTGTTTTTAAGGAGCATAAATTATAACAAGGAGAAAAAAAACTTCTTACAAAATTCTGTACAAGTATGAACAGGTACATGCTGAAAAATTGTCCATTATTCCCTAGACTCAAAGCTTACCATACTATCAGTAATAATAGTAAGTAATAGTACTACAGAAAGAAGATACCCCAAGTGTTTTGTATATAAAACTCTTCAGTCCTCACAGTCACTGAGTAAATATTATTATTACATCTATAGGTAGGATAAGTGAGGTTCACCAAGATTAATTAACTTGCTGAGAACAATTGCTATTTTAACAGCCAGAGACAGGATTTAAACTTGAGAAGTCTGTTTCCTGAAAGCATCTTGCTAGCTAAAGATTGTTTTATTGCTTACACCTAGATATACCTCCAAAGTTCATGTGCTTAAAGGTAGGTTTTGGGGAGGTGATTGAATCACGGGTATGTGGTACTCATCACTAGATTAATCTACTGGTGCATCTATAGCTGGCATGATGATGGGAGGTGAAGGTGGTGGGGAAGCTGAGTCTGTATGACTGTGGCCTGTAAGAGGGCCCCCTCCCTGATCACTATGTGTTTCTTGCCTGCTGTCCCATGTGGTCTTTCTCTTCTGCCATGCACCTCTCTAATACCACCCTCTCTTTGTACCAACCCACCATAAATTTAAATCTCTATGAAACCAACCTCTCCTCCTTTAACTTCTGGTTGTTGGGTATTTTGTCCCAGTAATGAGAAAGTAACTCATAAAAGATGGGTTGGATACTCCAAGCATCCCATTTTCACTTTTGAGACACATAGTGGTTGAGCTTAACTTAGACTCTGATTGGCTTGGGAGCTTCCCAGGTGATTACTGGAGTTCATCTAGTTCTGTCTGACTGGACTATGGAGACATAACCTTGAATAGCATGCAGTCACTGACCTTGTTCTCTAGGCACTGCTCCACTGCTTGGCTCCTTGGAAAATGTAAGGTGAGCAGGTTTACTCCACCATCATCCTCTAATGCAATGCCTTGGAGCTGGCCAGGGACTCAATCCTCTGAAACCATTAGTCAAATTAAACATCTCTTCCCTAAGTTGAGGGTGTCAGGCATTCTGCCTTAGTGACTAGAAAGCTGAATAATACAGGACATATAATAATATAATATAATATAATATAGTACAGTACAATACAATACAGTACAATAAAATATAATATAATATAATAGTATCTCATTAGAAACCTGAGGAAGCATTTTGTACTATTGCTCATCCAAAATCTATTATTTCTTAAGTTTGTCCATATAACTATTCTGCTTCATGGAAAAATCTTTATAGCAAATTAGTATATTAAATATATACTAAATAAATCTTCAAGGATCTCATATAAAATTATATAAAAGGGACCTCTGAGGGAACTCTGTGGTTCTCCCATACCTTCCTATACCATGCTTTGTCAACAGAGCTTTTCAAAAGAGGCAGTAGTTTGCTCACCCATGTAGCTGATGATCTGACATCAACAGATAGATCTGAAAAACCTTGAAACCAGCTAGCTGGCTCCTCCTGGCACCAGGGGGTGTCTGAATGCTGCCATCCCCTTGTAAGCCTAGCCTCAGAGGCCTTAGCTTCAGCTGGATCATTTTCAAGTACTCTGTGACTTTTTCCTATTTTTCCTTTCTTCCATATTCAATGAATTTTTCAGACTGCTCTCAAGTTTTCTTACCGTAATTACAACTAGAATTCATATGTGAAAGAATTGATACATAAAATAATTTCCTAAATGCTTAAGTTTTGCCTCTTCAAGACAAAACTCTAGACTATTAATTTCATGTTCAAGATTTTGTAAAATTGATTTCTGACAATTAAATTAAAAAAAGTTTTTAGACCTGCCCTGTCTCATTCTCTGTCAGCTTATTCATTTTCTGCGTAGGGACTTTTATCACTGTTTTCCACTGTTAGTGAACTCATTCAGGTCTTAAAACCATTACTTATACTGTCAATTATATGGACAGTCCAATATCTTTTGGAGATAAATTATTTTTTCTTCGAGGAGTATATTCAAGACGATTCCTCTAATGTTGTCATGACCATTAAATATGGAATGTGCTCATCACCTTTCCTGAACAGCAGTAACACCGAAGAATATTGCATCATATTGCTTTCCACTCACTTTTCTATTTCCATGATATCGTTTCACTGACTTTCCTATCAGATGCATGTATCTTTCCTATAATAGCTTAAGAGTTGTTTAAACTTTGAGTAAGTTACAGATTTAATGTATTTTTCATATCCTAGTCTGTTTGCCCCTGTGTATCCACATGGCTTCAAAAATATTTATAGAAAATGTAGCAGAAAGTGTTGAATGACATGGGTGCTTCCAAAGTATAAACTAAATGTTGAGCTTTTCCTATAAATACATCTTTATCATTGTAACATTTGGTTACTTAAATTACTTGTCATTATTTAAAAATCTTCATTTCATTATTACTGATACTTCTATTCAGATTATATCTCATTCAAGTCTACATTTATGGTTCCCTCCATAGAAACTTTATTATTTTTGACACCCTCCTTTGGAAATTGTTCTGCTACTTTAAATATGCTTTGTTCATTAGTTTATTACATGTTGATATTATAATTTAAAATATACATTATTTTGCTTTGTTTTAATCTCACTAATTTTCAATAATATTCATTTATCTTATGATACTATACATAGGAATCTTGCAAAAAGATCTTGTCCAGAACTTCTGAGGATCGATTTCACATAGAGAAGTAATTAAGTGTAAAAATTAATTCCAGGCTATAAGCAAGTTCATAAAATTGAAATAAATGAACACAGAAGAAATGTCTTATAGCATGGGCTATACTGCTGTATTTGGTTGTTGATAATGTCATTTATTTTGCTTTGCTTCCTGCAATAGAGTGAGCACTAAGTGATAACTGGTTTTTCACTAACTTCTGTATCTCACCTGCCTGTCTATTGCCAGCATTGTCTTCCCTACACACACTACTATGATAATTGGAAGAATGAACAAGAGAGGGAGGATAGAGGCCCGAGTAGTAAAACTCTTTACTGTATAGTGAGAAAATCTCTAGGTCAAAGCCAAAAGAATAAGAATAATTCAGAAAACTGAATCTAAGTCACAAAAGCAAGAATATTAAAGTATTCGTGGAGTTTAAATGACAAATGGAACAATACATTTCAGTCATTCAGCATATAACAGATGAGCTGCCAAGCTATCTTCTGATCATATCAAATGATATCCCAAGGAGCTCAGAAAACCTCATGAATTGAAATCCTAACTAAAATGATTTGTGGTGTTTATTCATTATTTTAAAAGGTCTGAGTGATTTGAGATTGGGCTTAGACAAGTTTATCACCTTTCTCTTGCTCATCTACCTGTCGCTCCATGCCAGGTTCACCCACCCAGTTGGAACAAAGTCCTTTCAGGAGTCTACTTTGTTGACCATTTAGATCTGTATCCCACATCATTTTTCCCTCTTGGGAAGATTAAATGTCATCTTTCCTCATTTCTTCTGCTTGACAGTGCTCATAACCAAAAAAATATTATAAACTTTTCATCTATCTATCTATCTATCTATCTATCTATCTATCTATCTATCTATCTATCTATCTATCTATCATCTTCCTATCTATCTATCAATCATCTATCTATCTATTATCTGTCGGTCTATCCATCTTTCTATCTATCTATCTATCTGTCATCTCTCTCTCTCTCTCTCTCTCTATCTATCTATCTATCTATCTATATCTATCTATCTATTTATCTATCTATGAAATAACTCTTTTATCTTTTCCAGTTTCTGGGAGGTATTTTAGAAAATCACTTCCAGTGCACATTATTGCAAAACTACCTAAGTTATGACTAACAAGTAAGAGTACTTCTGATAGATGTGTTATTAAAATACTTACTAACTTTCCTCCAATATTCCTCTTCCAGACATGGTGATACATTCTTTAAAACACAAGCATATACACACTTAACCTCCTTGTCCTTCAAGTCACTAATAGAAACATTCCTGGAGATCATCAAATTTCATTCATCCTTCACCATGTAACAGAAACTACTGGCTGAGAACAGCGGTGTCTGTTTTTGGAGCATCTCCTATGCCTGACTGTTCCTCTTTCTGAGGATTATTGGGACTATTCAAGTCTTATCTCTGGTTTGTACTGTTGTGGTGTTTTCCAAACTGCTATTCTCACCCTCTTCCTGTCCATACTGTAGCTTGTCATCAGAATAACCTTTTCAAAGCACAGATCAGGAGCTGGGGAGATGGTTCTGTGAAAAAAAAAAAAGAAGAAGCACAAATCAGATGAAGCCGTATATGGCATATAATCCCTCAAGCCTTCCATGTCCCCAAACCTAACACGGCACCCAAAGCCCATCTTTGTATACTACCTGCTCTTCTGTGAAGGTGTATGGAAATCTCTTCATTACACATGTGTGTTCCAGCAGTGTCAAGCTGCAGCACTCAGCCCTTCCCACATACCTCTTGTGCCCCGTGGAGTTGCTCTCCGTCGCTCCCTGCTGCCTAAGCAGCTACACTTAAGATTACTATAACAAAATTTATTACATAATTGCCTAATGTTGCCCCTCTTTTGTTTACTAATATTACTTTATATTACTTTAATGGCTTGTAGACACTCTCATAACCATATTCTGAGTTAAGTAGGCCTTTGGGGGCTAGCCTAGAAACCTTCCTATTATTTATAAAATTGATTTAATTAAGATGAAATCTACAAATTTCAAATGATCAACTGAGAAGCAAACATTTGGGACATCATCTTTTTGTAATTTTGCTCCCAGTGGTTATATAACTGAGAACAAGAATAGCCCTCAAAAGAAGACTAGCTTGGTTTATATAACCTAGGTGGCTGTGGGAAGAATATGGGAAAATGACAACACAGCTTTATTGAACATTTTAGGATATATTGTTATATGTCATTCACACGGGATAAATATTTCCAGATGAACGAGATTTGAACCTAAATTTTAAGAATAAATCAAATTGAAGGTACCATATTACTTAGTGTTATAGCTAGAGATTACAGTTATGCAAGAGGATAAACATGATTCATCTTAAATAACACAGAGAAACTTTTCTTTTGCTTTATCAGCTCAAAGGGCCTAAGATTAACAGAACTCCATGAACAAAGAGCAAACTTTCAATCCCCATTTATCTTGACTTGTAATGCCATTCTTCAATAAAACAAACCCTTTAGAAAATGCCTGATTCTGGGTCTTGTATATCAAACCCTAAAAAATGAACCTAGAGTATTCTATTTAGTAACAAAATTTGTGATGTATAAAATATAAAGGAGCCTGAGCTTGAATCAGGATGAGGTCCTGTTTGCGGTGACTTTTCACTTGGAAGGTGAGCGTATGGAGTTTCCTAAGGTGCACTCATGGTGCCCATGTGCATGTGAACTGGCATGTTGCAGTGTGTGACTGGAACTGTTTCTTTGAAATATTCCTCACAAGCTCTAAAGACAGTTTGTTTTACCTAAACACACTTGGAAGACTTAAAGAGCAAATTAGGGGCCATTGTCCCAAACTACTGACATGTTTCACCCAGCAATGTATCTAGATTTTGGAGCTCTTGAAGGATAAGTAAATCAATAGAAACACATTTGTACACTCTGCCCTCATTAATTTGTGTAATTATCTTACTTTGTGGTTATTAGTACATCCAGTCAATAAGAGATTAGTTTGCTTTTCATAAGTGCTCTTACTTTGAAGTCTTGTTCTCTTAAGCTCAGTTTCACTCAGTTCTTCCAATAAAATTATACCATTTTTAATGAAGGAAGCCAATTTCTTTAAATTCCTCTGTATCTTTTTTTTCTCTCATTTTCAGAACTACAAATTTCAGAACATTTACTGAAGAATTTTCTAGAAGTTTTTGCTTATTTTTCGACATTGAGCAAAACTTCAGTAATAACACCTCTAAATGCTTAGATGTGAGATATCTCCCTAGATTTGTAGAATAAAATGCCTATCTGTGTGACCATATTGTCTGTCTTGCCTTCAGGAGTGTCACTTTTATTGGTAGGCCTACATACCTAGAAAATAGAAAAACAGGTCAGCTATTAAAAAATACTGAAAGGCTATATATATCTGTGTTGCTAAGCTTTGCTTTGATACATTTGATTATTCATATACGTACATTCATTTCTTGATTAATCATCTTTACCAATACATCCTCTTCTCATAGCCAACCTCTCAAATCTCTACCCATCTTTCAAAACTCAGTATAAATGCTGTATCATTGTGGATATTAATGTTCTTTAGTATTTACTGTTTCTCTTCAGAATCTTAGTAACTGTTCTTGAGAATCTCTTATACTCCGCTTTGAATGTCACTTGTCCTGGTCACATTAGTATTATTTTTAGCCTAATGCTCCTAGAAAGACCTTTAGCCTTCCCTGTCACAGGGTACCATGGTCCCCATGTAAGGACACTAGTAGCCCCCCTTGTGTTTTCACCCTGTCTTTGTGTTCTTGTGTTTCACCCTTCCTGTGTTCACTCTTCTCCCTGTCCACTGCCTTTTTACTGTAGTCCTCCTGATTTGAACATCTGTTATTTTTATTCTGGTCTCCATCTCCCCACCATCGAGTCCTCTAATCATTATCCATCCACAAGTCTCTTAGTCTTATATGTTCTTGAGGAAGACATCATAAAACCAAAGGATTTGTAATAAAATGGAAAAATAAGACTTGTCCTAGAGAGCAGAGGGCACTTGGTTCAAATTCTTAGTGTGCACAAACAGAAAGGAAAACACTGGGTGGAAATGTTGACTAGAAAATACTGGTGAGGAATCCCAGTAGCAAGACAAGAGAGCCAGAGCAGTGGAAGTGTGGTTGCTATTTCAAAATTTACCTGGATATAAGTAACTTACTGAGTTGTTAAGGTGTAGATTCTCTGACACACTCTAAAACTAGTGATTTATAAACCTTGAAAGAAGGAGTTTGGCAAACTGATTTTAAGGTGCCTCACAGTAATTTTATGTGGTTAACTTTGCAGTACCCTGGATAAACTGGTGGTAATGTCACAGATGTATAAAATGCCAAGAGAGCTAGAAGCAGAGAAGAGGTGTGGGCATGGGGATTCCAGTAGGACAGTGCCTTCCTTCTTATTTCACTATGGGGTAATTGGGTTAAAAGCACAGTGCAGAGCAGAGTTCTAATGCACAGAGTACTTTGGTCTGCTTAATGAGATTGCATTAGCTGTGTTAGGCTGAAAATATTTCTCCATAAAATAGAGCAAAAAGCTTTCACAATAAGATTAGCAAGATTTTGTAAAGTATGCTTGACCATTAAGTTAAAAATGTGGCAAACTATGAGTTATTTTCTTCTGAAGAAGTAATTTCCTTTCCGTATTTCGCTGTAATCTAACTTTATTAGCTCTGTGTCCTTCATTTCTGCAAGCTAAAAGTCTTTAACTTGAGCGCATCACTGGAGAAACATGAGATAAAAAATTGTAAAGTTCCAATCAGTTTACAAAAAATTTAAAGGTAATACTTTAAAACTAGCCATATTATTTTCAGAGAATCCTAAAATATTATTCCTTATTGAATTATAGATATATGCAAGCATGTGTATAATTGTCTTTGTTTTAATGTGAAGACTATTATGCTAATATTTTCAAAACTAAGAGAACAGGGGCAGGGGAGATGGCTCAGTGGAATAAGTGCTTCTCTGGCAAGTTCAAGGGCCTGAGTTCAATCCCTGGTTCCACCAAAAAAAAAAAAAAAAAAAAAAAACAAACAAACAAACAAAAAAATGAGTGCATATATTCCTCATTCATCATTCATCATTTAAAAACTAATTAGATTTTTCAACTTGACTATTGAAAAAGCATGGACAAAATATATTATATTATATTATTTATATTTATGGAAAGCTCTACAGGGTGTTCAGGTTCTCACTACTAGATCAGACTCATAGTGATCCACCTGTTTACAGCTTCCCAAGAGCTGGGATTAGAGGTGCGCGCCACCATTTCCAGGCTCAATTGCAGGCCCCAGGGGATGGAGGCGGGAGTTGGGGCCAGCACCACTGACCTGGGATTTAACCCCTGGACCCTGTGCCTGCTAGTAGGCTCTTTGATCAGCTGAGCTATTTGGCTAGCTCCAAATATATTCTATTTAAAGGGAGAATTTCACAAACTGTTTTGTAGTCTAGTTTTTTTTTATTATTTCATCCATGAATTCACTCACTCAGTATACACAAATTAATTGTAATCCATATTTTAATTGCCTGACATAGTTATTTTTAAAATTCAAAAACAGCTATTTTGAGTTTAAAATAGCATTACATGTTATAGAGAATAGTTAATAAATCCACATAAAATGTTATCCCTTTTCATAAATGCTTATTGAATTTTAATACTCAATTCAAAAAAATTACAAAGGCATAAGCAGAAGGATACTTTTACTGCTTCACTATGACAAGTAACTTACTAAACAAATATTTCTTTCCAGATATGTCTTAGGCACGTGTTAATATTCTACTTAGCCTCACCCTCTTAGAACTTTTGTTAACAATTAGATCCTCCATTTCCTGTCCCAGTGATGTAGAACAGTAAATAACTTTCCACTCAACACATGACTGAGAAAACCTTTGTTTATTAAATGTTCTTTCCTTAAATAAGAATGGAAATGTATTCACTAAGAATCAGAAGTT
>PVKA01000992.1:16616-30113 GCA_004027165.1 Ctenomys sociabilis
AAAAAAAAAAAAAAAAAAAAAAAAAAAAAAAAAAAAAAAAAAAAAAAAAAAAAAAAAAAAAAAAAAAAAAAAAAAAAAAAAAAAAAAAAAAAGAATCAGAAGTTCTAGAAGACTATGTGGATTTAGTGCAATTCATCAGGTTTCCCTTCTCTATGGCAGAGTATCAGAGAGAGACAGAAAGAGAGAGAGAGAGAGAGAGTTTTCCAGAATACACCTTTGTTTTACATTTCACAAAGAAACATGTCTACTAGTATTTATTTTACAAATAATAAGCCCAAGCTGAAATAAATCTTGTTAAGAAGCATTTATGAGTCTGAAAAGAGAAAAGATTTGACTTATTGGAAAACAAAACATAAAACCAGAATAACAGCTTCAACAAAACCAGTAAGCATGAAAATACAGCTATTCCATTGACCCTGCTTGTCTGTGCTTCAGAGGACAATGTCATAATCCCTCACTTGCCTTGCCCCTTTCCCATCCCAGCTCAGTCTCCCGCCTCACCAGAACAGCCTTTCAGGTATCGAAACCGAGCCTCTGGTTTGAGAAGCCCAATCAATGCCCTTCTGCGCCACCATCTGAGCATTACTGCTTTTGACGAAGGCTCCTGCTTGAATTATTCTCTTGGTCTGTGTAAACAGCATCATGATTTCTCTTAATTTTGTCTGCTCAGTGATCATCTGGCTCCGAATCAAGTTTCTCTCCTTTCTTCTTTTCATAAGTCTCTTCTATAATTGCCACATGAACAGTCTTTAGGCCAATGACACCTAAAAATAGATGCTAAAATCTTACCTGGAGCAACATTTCCATCTGTGTCTTGGATGTTCCTAAGGTGTCTTAAGTATAACCTGATGCAAGCTAATGTGCTGTCCACCAGCACTCTGTTACTACTTCTGAATATTTTCCACCTCTGTGACAACTTGATCATTCTCAAAGGTTCACACAAACCTGTATGATGTTACTTTGTGTATTCCTGTCTCTGAGCTATCATACTAGATCTGTCTGCCAAGAGCTGCAATTCTTATTTCAAAACATCTCAAGATAAAATGGAGTTCATAATAGTCCTTTGTGGAGGCATTTTGTAGGTTTTAGTTTTTAAATACATAAGTGATGATCTTCTGTCACTAACTCAATAGTTGAGAAGGAAATGGAAATCCATAGCCCTTAGTTATTTGCCCCTGAATCATTCTAAGAGAATCTGTGGCCAATTTTGTTCTTTTTTAGCCGTCTGAAGATACTGTCATTTATGTCACTAACTATAGCTTCTTACTACTCTTGGTAAGGAAATGTGAGTGGAGAAACAACCATTTAACAAACTCTCATATACTCTAGAAATATCACAAGTAGGAAAAATAGAGGCAGCTTCCTAATTTTGTTTTACGCAGGCCTCTTACTTAGGAGAGAGTGCCTGTACCACTTTACATTCTGTGAGGAGCAGTCACCCACTGTCCTTCATAAATGTGAAAGGATCAGCAAGAGGCTGACATACTGAGGTGGCAACTGTGAAGCCCAGGTGATCAGAATGTTAGCACAGCACACTGTGGCCTGGAGGTTGTCCCATCTTCTCTGTGTGGTCCTACAGATTCTCAGGCTGTCCTTACACAATGAGATAATACAAATAATACCAGAGAGCGCATCATTGCTTTTATGAATTTTCTTCACCAGTTAATCCAGGAAGGATTAGAAATACCAGAAAGAGCTGGGGAGACACTTTGGCAGTCTAAGGGCCTGCCTGGCAAGTGCAGAGGTTCGATCCTAGATACTGCATGCTATGCAGGCCTACACTGAGCTAGCACTCAAGCTGGACATGATGGTGCACACCTGTAATCCCAGTGCTGGGGAGGCTGACACAGGAAGATCACTACAAGTCTGAGCTACATAGCGAGTCCCTGTGGGGAGATAGATAGATAGATAGATAGATAGATAGATAGATAGACAGACAGACAGACAGAAAACAGACAGACAGACCATGAAATATCAAGAGTCTATTTGTACATTGATCTACAGAAGTGGTAGCATGGAAACAAGGCACTGCATTTGAGGGATTCTGAAAGCTCTTTACTCAAAAAACAAAAATTGTAGTGTATAACATTTCTATAGATAAAAGAGGATGTGTGTCACCAGGCACACAGTTGACTTCTTCTGAGCCAAAGCTAGAATTTATTTATTTATTTTTTATTATTATAATTTTCTTTATTTTGAAGATTAAAAATAAAAGCAAAGACAAGCAGGTTACATATAACAATACATGTGTTACAATTTTTCAAAACAGGAATAGCTGATTAATAGTGATTGATATATTAGCTATTTTTTAAATTTATTTTTTATTTTATTGAAGTACAAATATCAATAAAACAGTTTTAAGACACCTTAACAAGACAGATTTGATAAATTAATACATTGCAAACTGTTTTCATACTGTTTTGGTATCATACAAGGTGCATACATGATATTATACTTACAGACATTATAGCAGATGTCTCTTATCAGTAAATTAAGAGTGTAGCTGTTTACTTGTCTTATTTTTTATACCTGAATTATATCAAAAATTCAATAATTATTTTCCTAGTGGATGACCATAGTACTAGAAGCCGACATAATATCCTGTCCAACCACCATCAGCGCAAATCTTGTGTCTCATAGGATTATGTAGAAGCACAGCGTTATCTATCCCAACTGTACTGTCTATACACACACATCATGATTTTTTCTTTCTATACCCCTTCCTTTGTCTACACCTGTCAAAGGTGGGCACTCCATTGTCCTTCAACTAACTTAGGTGCTTGAACTCGACAACACAATCCAACACAGTCCAACATTCCACAACCATAGTGAGTTATTCAAAGAAGTTGTCGACCATAGCCATTTACAGCTCAGCTTAATATTATGGCCCCAAGATGTATACTTCATTTTTATACTTTTCTGCTGGATGATTAAGACCTAGATAGAGCAAGACTTATATACCAACCCATGTACTTTATGTTTCTTATGTGGTCAGTGAAGTCCTGTCAGGGTTTATCTTGTATTCCTGTACATTATTCTGAAGATCCTTTGTCTGTGTCATCCATGTGGATGAGTCACGGCCAATGCTTGACCAGTTTGCTCTCTGTGAGAGCCAGAGAGAAAGTTTTCACTCCATGTGACTCTCCCCAGGCACACTATAGAACTTCAATCTCTTTCCTCTGTGGCTCTATAATCTCCTTGTTCAGAAAAGTTGGAGCTCAACTGAGTTTCACGATGCTGCAGTACAGGTTCTCCTATGTCCTGAGTGTTCAAAGCTAGAATTTAAAAGTATACATATGTAATATTTCAGATATGACTCCCAAGGCAAGGTGATAAAGGAGAAATTTGATAGTGGGCTGACATCAAACTAAAAATCTTCTGCACAGCAAAGCAAATAATCAAAAGTGATGAGACAAGGGCTGGTGACATAGCTCATCCAACTAGCATCTGCTTTGGCAAGCACAGGGACTACGATGCTACACAGACCCCACACCCAGGGCACACTGAGCAGGTGACCAAATCTGGGCATGGTGGCACATGCCTGTAATCCCAGCACTGGGGAGGCTGAAAGCAGTTGTATCACTACAAGTCAGAGCTGTGTAGTGAGACCTTGTACCACATACATAAAAAAGTGATGAGACAATCTATAGAATGAATGAAAATATTTGTAACTATATATTTATTAAGGGATTAATACCAAAATATATAAGAAATAAACACTCAACTGAAAGACACTAATCTATTAAAACTGGACAAAGGAAATAAATACACATTTTTTCCCAAAAAGAAGACATCAGGCTGAGGATGTACTATGTACAAGCTCCCAGCAATGAAAAAGAAAAAAAAAAGCAAAACCATAAATACATACATGGTCACTTAGACATGAAAAAATGCTCATCTTTTCTAATCATCAGAGAAATTCAAACCAAAATATCAATGAGATGTCCTGTTTGGAGAATCCACTTCATCAAAGTGACAAAGACTGCAATCATTGACCAAAGTGTGGAGAAAAGGAAATATTTGTGTACTGTTGACTGAAAATAGCACAGTCATTAGGGAAAACAGCATGGGGTTTCCTCTAAAAGTTATAAATAGAGTACGATACGATCTAGCAATCCCATTCCTGGGTAGATATGCAAAGGAAAGGAAAAGTGTGCTGATGATACAGGTGCTGCATGCTCCTTGCTGATTATTCACAATGGCCAAGACAGGGCATCAACCTAAGTGCCCATCAGTGAATAAACCCACGAGGAAAATGTGGAGTGTGTGAATACATGCACACATATATGGGTATGCGATACATATGCAATGGGATATTGTTCAGCTATAAAACAAACACTGTCATTGGCCACATTACTGGTGAATCACGAGGACATTATGTTAATGAAATGAGTTAGACACCAAAAGGTATGTATAGAATTGTATAATCTCCCTTCTGTGTGGAATCTGAACAGTTGAATAGTGAGATATGAAGACTAAAATAGAGATTACTGGACCTGGGATAACCCAAATTTCGAGGCTTTGGAGAGGTTGTCCTAAGAAAGTAAAGAAAGTTTCTGTTGGATTGGAGTTTCCTTCTACATCACAATGCCTGCATTGGGCACTCTCTCATACCTGGAATAACCTTCCCAGCTGCCATATTTTTAAGGATGAGTCACATGGCTTTGGAGGTTTCAGTCCGTGGTGAGTTAGTGCCAAAACAGAAATATGGCAGTAGGGTACTATGGTGCAAGGTGCCTGTTCATTGCATCTGGGAAGCAAAGAGTAAAAGAAGGTCCAGAAAGGATAGGGCCAAGGATAGGGCCAAGAATACAACATAGTGTCTGAGTTCATGGTTCTGTACTCCTTGAGACACAATGTGGGATGCGTTATCTACAACCCTATAGGTAGTTCTCAATCCAGTCCAACTGACAAACCATCCTGTCACAGTGACTATAGTTATAGCACTGAGAAATGATCATAAGTGAATATAAGGTGCTTTTCCCACAAAAATGGCAATGGAGACAACGTACATTCCACAATGAACCTTTACAAGCATTGGTTTACATAATGAGTACCTAAAATTTTCTAAGTATATTTAAAATTATTTTAAAAATTAGAATATGAAAATGAGGTATTATAGATTTAGCTCAAATCCTTGAGGTGGAAAGGTAAACCAGTATCTTTCTTTATTTTATTGGACAGTGTTTACATATTTTGGCAGAGCATGCTTCATTTTATGGTTCAAATGCTTGCTGGCACAAATTGTGATCTGGAACACACCCAAGGTGTGTCAGACCTGAGGTAAATTGGCAGAGAAGATCTACTGGCAAGCCTTTCATATGCAGTTCCTAGAAACTGAAGAGCTATGTCACCACTATGCAGAATTAATTTCAATCATAATTTTGAGTACTTGAATTAATTAACATCTACTCTTTTCAATTTATTGATGAAGAAACTATGATTCAAAGAAGTTAAATGAGTTCCTGGAAACCAAATGGATGCTAGAATCAGAACAGAATTTAAATGTTCAGTTCAAGTTATTTCAAAGCCAAGTGCTCTTTTGAGTGCCTGTTGCAGTCTTATGTTAGACTGGATGTGAATTATGTATATTAAATTCACTCATTCAGCTTACCAACAGTGTTCTTTGGATAACTACAATATATATCATGTTGGTGAAAATTCATCCCTGTGTGACACTAATTCATTTATGTCAATTTATTTGCAAATAAAGTATAGTCTGCTCTGATTTTTTTTTTGCACTTACATATCAAGATAAACAATTTTTGTTTGGCAATTATGAAAAAGCAATCTCTTGCATAAATTATTCGTGTTCAATTAAAAGCAACTAGCAAGATAAGCAGGCAGTTTAATAGCAAATGAAAATGAAATATGAATACAATATTATAATACAATATAATACTGAGCACCATAAAAGAGGACATTAAGCCATGTCAAAGTTTACTTTTATTAGGCTGAGGAGATAGTTCTGAGATCTAAAGCAGCCGAGCTCAGTCCCCAGTCCCCCATGTTGTGCCAGCCCTGGAAACTGGCACAGCGCCCTCCACCAAAACGAGTTGTGGTGGTGCACGCCTGTAACCCCAGGGCTGGGGATGCTGAGACAAGAGGATTACTATGAGTCCAAGCTGCATAGTGAGACCCTGCACCAAATTTAAAAAAAAAAGTTTACTTTCCTGGCAGGAAAAATAATGGTGGGTTTTACATTCAAAACATATGATTGCAGATTTTAC
Source organism: Ctenomys sociabilis (assembly GCA_004027165.1). Taxonomy (NCBI): domain Eukaryota; kingdom Metazoa; phylum Chordata; class Mammalia; order Rodentia; family Ctenomyidae; genus Ctenomys; species Ctenomys sociabilis. Next base: position 22,847 of record PVKA01000992.1, read on the forward strand.
AATACATTAAGAAAAATAATTAACCAAGAGTATTTTGTAAATAACATTTGTCTATCATAATTAAAATGCATTATGTACATATACCAACTCCTCACAAGGAACATAAAAACTATATAATACATACATGTACTTAGAAAGAAAATGGTCTGAGAAAAAGAGACAGTCAATATCAGAAGACTAAGCTATTTAGGAAAAGGTGAATTTTTCTCTTGTAAATTTGGCTATACATTTTCACAAAAATATAAACTCTGGAGTTCCATGAATAATTTAGTTAATTATTTATATGAAGCATGATCATAAAATGAAGGGGATTCATGCAGAACAGCTGACTTATTCATATGGGGAATGTTTAATTCACACAACTGTTGTTACGAAGCTGTTGTTCTTGTTGATTTCATTGGTTTCTGAATTCTTTTTGTATCTTGTTTGTGCTACTATGTTGTGTCATGTTAGGCTATAATTGTGTCATTCCTAGAAATGAACTGCATATTCATGGTTTGAGGATGGCGTGCAGATAACCATGACGACTATTATTGCTCTGTCAAGTTTTGCTCCTTCCTGCGATAGTGAATATTTTTAGTGGTTTTATTGTTTGTTCTTTTAAAAAAAAAACTTGGGGCCTAAAATATAAATTCTCTCCCTTCGAAAAACACACTCCTGCCTTATTTTTATCAATTTAATTTAATTTTACTATAAAAGCAAAAACAAATAGCAGAAACAAAGTAAAGAGCATAATATATATATATGACATATATGACAAATTTTAAAGAACACAAAAAATCTAATAACCAATAACACTATCTTAACAGGAGACCTTATAGGTGCTGTGTGCCCCTTGGTTGCACTGAGACAGTGAATGAGATTTGGCATGGTGGCGCATGCCTATAATCTCAGTGCTTGGGAGGCTGAGAACAGGAGAATCACTATGAGTCTGATCTACATAGTGAGAACTTGTAGACCCTGTACTAAATACAAAATATGCAGATCAAGTAGACAAAGAATTGACTAATTTGTAAGATTTCCCTCCCTTAAATTTTTAATTAAAGAACGCTGTAAAGAAACTGGGGGTATGACCTTTTGAATTAGATAAAATGGCTATCAGTGGGGCCACCATCATTTTCATTATTCGGGCTATAATATTTACATTTATAGAAATTTAGTTTAGTCTCTCTCTCTCTCTCTCTCTCTCTCTCTCTCTCTCTCTCTCTCTCTCTCTCTCTCTCTCTCTCTCCTTTATACACCCGGTTCCTGCCTCTTCTGTTCCACCCACCACTCATACTCAAATTATTAAAATACCCTTTTCCTGGTTGCAACAACCCTATAATCCCAGCCAATAAGAAGGCTGAGGCCAGAGACTCATAAATTCATAGCTTGCCTGGATAACATAGAGAGACTCTATCTCAAGGTAAACACAAAGGTCTGGGGCTAGAACTCACTCTTCTGACTGGTCTTCATGCTATTCTTTTTTTTTTTTTTAATTGGTGACTTTTTTTTTCATTTATTTTTATTTTATTGAAATACAAATGTCAATCAGACAGTTTCAAGACACCTTAACCATACAGATTCGATGAATTAATACATTGCAAACTGTTTTCATAACATTTTGGTATTGTACAAGATGCATACATGATATTATATTTACAGATATTATTTTAGCAGATATCTCTTATTAGTGAATTAAGAGTGTAGCTGCTTACTTATCCTATTTTTTTATACCTGAATTATATCAAAAATTCAATAATTATTTACCTAGTGGATGATCGTAGTACTAGAAGCCGACATAATATCCTGTCCAACCACCATTAGTGCAGATCTTGCCTCTCATAGAATTATGTAGAAGCACAGCATTATCTATCCCAACTGTACTGTTTATACACACACATCATGATTTTTTCTTTCTACACCCCTTCTTTTGTCTACACCAGTCAAAAGTGGGCACTCCATTGACATTCAACTAACTTAGGTACTTGAACTCGACACCACAATCCAACATAGTCCAGCATTCTACAACCATAGTGACTGCAACATAATGAAACTCAGGTGAGCTCCAAATTTTCTGAACATGCTATTCTTATTGTTATCCTTTATTTCATCTCTCCTTACTAACTCTTCAGCTTGACTGAAATTCAGGGTAGTATTCTTTCCTTGTAACAGTAAGCATTTCTCCTATCAGAAACTGTACAACTCTAAATGAATATGCATATATTTAATAAGTGTGGGATGTTATCTGCTTTACCAGGACCCCCACTGGATGGGTGCAAAGTGCTGAATGGCAGAATACTGGGAGGCTTCGGAGTGTACATTTCAGGGTGCATCACCATGAATGTAAGTCTTTTCTCCTTTGATAAACATGAAATCAGCTGCAAACATATTACAAGGCCAAAGTCAAAGGTGACAGTATCTCTTGAACACTCATGAATATGAATATAGAAGTACAATAAGGCATTGATTCTAATTTTGATGATTCCTCTATTATTTTCAGATGACATTAGCAAAGTGCATACAAGAATCACAGCTTTGTTACTGAAACTTTCTAGTGGGAGAACCCAGGAGCCTGCAGGAAGTCCCAAAGATCAGCAGGCTCTTCCCTCTCTCCATTCAAGTGAAAACTACCTCATTATTTCAAATGGAAAGCGCTCAAATTCTTATATGAAAAGTACTCTTATAAATCCTAGATCCAGTGTTCCAATCTGAAATCAGTAATAGCAGAATGAAGCCTAAAAATTAAAAGTTAACATCAAATAGCTTAAGCTCTCTGCGTGCATATGCTAAAGGCATACAAATGTTTCCAAACACAGAACTAATAGCATCCTCCTTCCTTCTTCCTGCCTTCATTCCAGGATATATCTGCAACACTCCTCAAAACTTGCTCCTCCACCAGTTCTACTTGATTTTGTTTCCTTTTCCTGCTTTGCTATGCAAAGATAATTTGGGGTTATTCACAGCCATGTTATACTTTCACTTAGGGCAAGAAGGAAGAAATGGAACTAGATACTTTTTTGGAAGGCTGAAGGAAGAAGACAACTAAAATAATTTCTAGGTCATTATTTTTGGTCAAATTTAAAGAGAATTGGGCTTTTGATAAAATGATTTTAAAAAACCATATGTGTTGTTAGATTTTGTTAATATTTAGGAAGAAATTCTTTAGTTAAGGTCATTTTTTTAAAGCTAAAATAATGGCTTTTATTACTATAGTCTTCCCCTAATCCCCAGGTTCATATTCAGAAGAGGCCCTACTTTTTCTTTTGTCTTCTTAGTTTATTAGATTGATATTAAGACTGTTTCGTGTCCTGTATTTGAGGTGTGTTAGCAACATTGTACCTTTTCCATGGAAAGGGGAATTTGTTCTTTACTTCTCAAAACACCCGGTATTTCCTCTGCTCTCAGCACCCAGAAGGAGGTTCAATGATTTATTTATTTTTATTTTTTTCTTTGATGCAGGGCCTCCTGGCACAGTTCACAGTTTCGTGTGTCCCAGTCTCAGCTTTCCCACTGCAGTGATTATAGGCGTGTACCACCATGCCCTGTTTCATGGCTAACATGGAGCCTCTCGGGTTCCAGGGCAGGCATGGCATATGATATAGGGGATCAAACAAAGGTCTGTGTGCTTGCTAGTCAGGTGCTTAGACTCCCAAGCTCTCCTCAACCCAAGTTCAATGAATTGTTAGAAATCAAGTGTGAACAGGTGTGCAATGTGAATGATGATGTTGTGATTTGATTTCCAATAATGAATGGTATCATGATTAAGAGAAATAGCAAAATTGATGCAAAAAATAGAAACTATGCTGTTATAATAAACTTTTGTATGGTTTCACATCATGCCATATAAAAGGATTTAAACTAAGGCTTTCAGTACCTGTTCTTACTTCTCCTGAGATCAAAACAAGGAGAAGCATGGCTATTTGAAAAACTTCATTAAATAGGAGTCCACAAGGAGGCAGAATTGGAAGGAAGGTTTCTATGGGTTCAGCTCATCAGGGGAGATTCACATATATAGTTTGTTTCAGTTTTCTTAATGAACTGTGGCTATCACTCCTTTAGTGTGCTTAAAAAACCACCATAGGCTGCTGGGCATTTCTGTGTGCGTTAGCACATGATGGCCCTTCTTCATGACATCGGCCCTTTAGGTAACATGTGGCTCAGATTGTAGAGGACATGGGTGCTGGCCTCTTGTCTTCTTGCCAAGAAGACAAGTTTATGCTTTGAGCTGGGCATAAACTTCAGTACTTCATGCACTGACTGGCTTATCCATGCATCCTGCTGGTTTCATTCTAATGTCTGTGCTTTCTCCGCATGGAAGGGAACCTTGGCAATCTATGGGGAGAAGTTGCTTGCAATGGATGGACAATGATTTTTGAAGCATAAGATTGTATACAAAATCTAAAAGAGGTCTCTCAAGCTACTACCTATGTGTCTTAGTTATTGTTCTCTCATTGCTGAGACAAAACATGTGAGACCCAAAATGAAGGAAAGAAACTTTTATCTCACAGTAAGGTGGAGGTTTCAGCCCATATTCTGCTGGCTCCAAGGCAGAGCGACACATGGCAGAGGACAGCCATTCATGGAGGTTGAAACCAGCAAAGGGCAAAGGGAAGAAAAGCAGCTGCAGCAGCTAACAAGCCTCTCTGCCTTCCTTATACTGTATGCAGACTGTCTACTCTAGGGCGGGTGTATCACTCACACCCATGACCCCCACATTGGATCGTGAATGACCACAAACTCTAGAATCTTCCTCAATGACTGTGTGAGGCATTAGGGGAGTAGACATGAACCATAGCACTATGCTAAATGAGCCTTTATCTTTTTATAATTTATAAAATAGACTATAAATGATATCTTCTGTTATTAGCCAAATTTAAGTCTATATTTAGTCAAGTTTGTAACAGAAATTATAATTTTGGGCTTTGCAGCCTCTGGAAACATTTAAAAGAATGTTATCTATGATCTCACACACACACACACACACACATGCACACACACGTGTATATGTGAGTATTTGCATACATGTCATCTCCCTGTAATTTGAAAAAGCTTTCTTAGTTATATAATGCAGCTATATAGAAGTAAATATTATTCAGTGTATCATGTTAAAAGTTTAGCAATCTTTCTAAATCCTATAGAAAAGACTAAATTCCCTATATAACGTTATGGAAACTTATTTTCTAAATTTGCATACTTCTAAATTCATTGCTATGGGGCTGGCAAAATAGCCCAGTGGTCTAAAGGACCTGCTTAGGCAAGCTTAGGCAAGCACAGGTACCAAGGTTTGGTCTCTGGCACCACATGCCTGTCCAACCTTGCCTCTGGGGTAGACTGAGCTGGCCACAAAAAAAAAATTGAAAAGATAAATCCATTGCCAAATTTTATTATAGTAAAAGTATACTAATTTATTATATATGTAAACATTATTTTACTTCTATAATGTATATATATGTAAACATTATTTTACTTCTATACTATATACATACATATATATATATATATATATATATATATATATATATATATATATCATCTAGACTAATAGCTACCTAAACAAAAGATTTATATTTATTTTTCCTTTTGGACCAACTAAGCAAAATAGTGATAATACAAGAAATAGATTTACAACTTTATCATATTCAAGCATGTTAATATTTCCTTTCTAATTCAATCTCATGCCTTAATCTCAGGGAGGCAAAGAACATTTCTTTAAGAATAACTGCCTGTATTGCAGTATTGATCAGTGGCCTGCCATGCAGAGTGGCATGAACTCCTATGTATGTATTAGGATAAAAATGAGTTATTAAATCTTAGATGGAGACCCTTCTCCTCTCTATCACTTTTCCTCTTAACCTTCAGGGATGTGGAAATTCCTACAAGGGGAGAGCTTCTGAAGCTCATAAAGATTTGGAAACTTGAAAAGTTTCTACACCAAGGAACATTTGTTTACTGAAACTACAGTTTCCAAAACTGTGTTTTCTCTCCATGTTCCAGAAAAGCAAAATATTTGCTAGTGTTGTTTGCTTTAATTTTCTACCTCTAAAAGTGAAAGTAGATGTCTTTGCCCTAAAGGGTTACCTATTATAAAGCTCTTGCTCTTGAGGGTGGCATTTCTAGTCTACCATTAGGAAGAAAAAATTATTGTGTGTTTCAAACCAAAGTCTAAGTCAGTTAAAAGGTCATATAAAATTTACAGCTTTTAAAATTCTACTTTGGAACATGTTTCTTTTGTCAAATGGTAGACTTTGACATGCAGGCTTCTTCCTCAGGGCAAGTCCTTGGTGGTTTATTGTTCAGAAATCATTTATTGTGGGGAAAACTTTTATAGAGTGAAAATACAGTTCTTTGTCACAGAAAGATAATTTTAAAGTAAGTACTTAAGAGAGGGAGAGCAAGAATTAAAAAGGGAGTACTCACTGCTAAAAACCTAACCAATGAATAGTTTATTTAAATATGAAGCAGCTTTGGATCAACCAAGATGATGCCTGCTAATCTCACCATGATAGACAGATGGCATCTAGACACGTCATTCATATCTCCCTTCTTCTGATAAACTGAAGTGACTGAGAGGTTTAGTTGTCTGGCTATAACTTAGTTTGTGTGGTTCCAGTTTAAATTAATATATTGTGTTTACTAAGGTGTAATTAAATATTTCAGCCTTTTTTTTTTTTTTTTCTCTTAAGGACTATTGAAGGACAAATACACCTGAGGTGGACTGTTTTCTCTACCACCTCATCCTTCTTTTCTCTGTCTTTTTCACTCTCTCTTGCCTTGCCCTGCCCTGCCTTTCTCCCATTCTCTTTCCTTTAGTCTTTCATTCTTTCTTTCTTGTTTCTTTCTCAGTCCTGCCTAGTGAACTCAAGACCCAGCATACCTTCCACGCACTATACAAGGTGCTCTACAGAGCTATATCACCAGGCCTTGGCTGATTTTCTATAACCACCTAGGGAAGATACCTTCTTTCTTTGAATGAAGCCATAGGTTGCTTTCTTCTTAAACAAAGATATAATTCCACAGAAATATTTAACTTGCATTAGCATCCACTTTCTCCTCTTCAATGAAAGACGACACAGGATCCTATATAAGAGCAAAACAAGGCAGATTGGTAAGTAGCTACAGAGGGAATAAAATGTGAAGGATGAATCTTGAAAGGTAACAGTATTCTATGTGGTATAAGAGAAAAAAAAAAATAATTGTACCAGTTACCAAAACTTTCCGCCGAACTTTGTTATTGATGATGTTTAGAAAAGTTAGCCTTATTCATATCTTTGACTTCTAAATTCAT
>PVKA01000992.1:30213-61385 GCA_004027165.1 Ctenomys sociabilis
AAAAAAAAAAAAAAAAAAAAAAAAAAAAAAAAAAAAAAAAAAAAAAAAAAAAAAAAAAAAAAAAAAAAAAAAAAAAAAAAAAAAAAGAATTGCTACAGAATGTGATAGGAAATATTTGCTCACATATTGGACTTCCTCCATGAGTTCTACTATCTTATCCTTACCATTTGGGTAGTGACTACCTACTTTTTAAAATATTTTTATGATTTCATTGAGAAAAAAGTAGCAATGATATAGTTGCAAAACAGGTTAGTAGTACAGTTACAATAGCTAATACATTGCGATATATGAAATGGTGAATTAACCAGAGTGGTCTTCTTTTTCTTCTTTTTCATCTTTTTGGCAGAACTGGGGATTGAACTCAGGCTCTTGCACTTGCCAGGGAAGCACTATTCCACTGAGCCATCTCCCTGGCCCAATACATTGTGCGTTGTTGTCTTTGTAGTAGTTGTTCCTAGTATAAGCTGCAGACATGATACCTTGTCTAAACACTATTAGTTCAAAACCTTTTTTCCTCATAGAACTAAGAGATGGTAGCTGTATATTTATGGTATTTTGTATATACATATATATTTTTCCATGAAAAAACGGTTCATTTATATGCCGTTTTTGTTTACATTTGTCAGAGATGGGTATCCCATTGCCATTCATATATTGTAGGTCCATGAATTCAGCTCAGTGATCCAATATAACCCTAATGTTTAATATAGTGGGTTATCCACAATACTGGCAGTGTCAGAAGTTGTTGACTTGAGCCTTTTACACCTCAACATATTAATATGGCTTTACTTCTTGTATCTCGATTTTATACTTTCATGCTGCATGCTTTTTTAAAGAATTAAACTTTTATCTATCTATCTATCTATCTATCTATCTATCATCTGTCTATCTGTTTATTTGATACAGTGTCTCACTATGCAGCTGGGACTCATAGTGATCATCCTGTCTCAGCCTCCCCGATTCTAGGATTACAGGCGTGTGCCATCATGTACAGGTTTGGTGGCCAACACAGTGCATCTGGGGTTCTGTGATGCATCGCGTGTGGTATGTGGGATACAACCCAGGTCCGTGCGCTTGACTGGCAGGCACTTAGCATGTCAAGCTATCTCCCCGGCCCTAGGTTTTTCTTTTTTCCATATGACTTTTTCCACTGCTTCTGCCAGTGAACATGTAATATGAATTTCCTTCTTTCCAGAGTACTCTATTGGCTTTTTATACAAGTACTAAACTAAAGACAAGTATTTACATCATTAGTGGAACAATGTCTTAACGTGATTAAGAATACCTTTGCAGAGTATAATGGCTTATGAGACTTGACACAATTTACGTAAAAGACCTCAGAAACTCTGATGTATTTATTGATAGCATACAAACAAATAAGGACTTCCTAGACTAACAATGGGACTGGGCCGGGGAGATGGTTCAGTAGAAAAGCGCTTCCCTGGCAAGTGCAAGGGCCTGAGTTCAATCTCTGGTTCTGAAAAAAAAAAAAAAAAAGGTAGTTTGCACTTACATGATTAATTCATCTTTGAAAACCCTTTAAACATATTTCAACATTTTACCAGAGCTTATAATATTCTACTAAAGTCTATAGTCTTAAGCAATCCTTTAAATCACATCAAATTACTGAAGAAAGAAAACCAATACTTATCAGGACAAATCAGCATTCACATAGATGCATTTAAAAAACACAGGGACTTCAAAGAGAGGCAATGCCCAGTGCAATGCATTTCTATTATGTCTCTGAACTCCCAGATTTTTGTGGAACTGGAGAACTGCTTATTCCACTGAGCCATCTCCCTGGCCCCTGACCTCCCCGTTCTTGATTCCCATTTTACCTTCTCTATTCCTTCAGATCTCAGCTATCGTGCATCAGTTTTGCTTGATTCTGAAACAATGTCACTCTTTCCTCTTTTTTATTGCACACTTTTTCCATAGAATACCAAGTTTTACACCACTGCTAAATTATAATGAAACCAAGCCAATGTCAGACTCCTAGTTTGCCAAGTAGAATGTGTCCAGAACTGCACAATGACCATCAGCATATGTTTTCCCCCACCCTAGGACTACATTTTTCAGTGCTTCACATTTTATAATAGTGAAGATTTCTATGCCAAGCAGCTGCAATTTTGCAGAGCACTCATATCTAATAATAATCCAGTAACCAGAGGAGGTACAGCTTAGGCTCTGTGAAACTAGGCTATGAACAACCATTTACTGCTAGTTGAAACAAAGCATGGGTATTTTCTCCTCCTGAAGAAATCTTTCTTATATTTTTCATTTATAGTATTATATGGCCATTTATTTTTCAGGCCGATACTAATAGTAGAAATAGTTTCATTGTTTAGCTATGTCTCTGAAGCTCAGTAATCATTACTTCTGCAGTATAGCTCTTTAGTTCTTACCAGTGTCATATATATTAGGAGACCCCCTAACTATCTCTTTTCTAGGACTTGAGAAAGCTTTCTCCTTTCAGGATGTCAGAGCTCTTAGAGAAGAATGTCACTCCTGCTTTAACTGCATGACTAGGAGAATTTCTATGCCTTTATGTCTTACTGATGTCATTTTCCATGGATTTGGGTCCTGCAAGAACCCATCTGCTCCCCATCTTTCTGGTTACCTACAGTGGTGTTAGTCCCTTTTCAATCACTGTAACAAAATGCTAAGAAATGAGTCCTTTATGAGGAAAAGATGACTATTCAGCTTACATGCTTGGAGACTATTTGAAGGTTAGCTATCTGATTAGTTTGGCCCTGTGCTGTGTCACATTATGACGGGGTCTGGCTGGGAGTTCATAGGTGAAGGGGGAAGAATATGGTAAATAGAAAGCAAGAGGCCAGTCTTCCTCTTCTATAACAACCCACTTGAGCAGGAACTAACTATGTTCTCACAAAAACTCCATAATCACTCTACGGCAGTACTTCAATGACCTATTTATTCCACCTCTTAATGATTCTTCTACTTTTACTAGCCCCCCATTAGGGAATGGATTTCTAACACATGAGCCTTTGAGAGAAAAACCTTACCTAAAGAACACTAATTATGTGTCTAAAGAGTTTGTCATGTTGATATTAATGAGAAATCATCTCTAGCACTCATGTTCTCCTTCAGTCATAATTATCCCAGAATAGAAAAATGAAATAAGTGATAGAAACAAATGCTGGACTTTTCAGAAGGATTGCCACATTCTACAATCATACCACCTTTGCAGACTAGTTCTCTCTACTAAGTTCCTAATAAGAATTGAGATAGTGTTTTTATTTTTGTTTCAATGGAAGAGTACAAAGAATATAATATAGTTCATTGGGCAAGAACTTGCATGATGACATTGTTGGTCAATTGGAATTACAACAGAAGGTTATTTTTCCTAGAAAACTTAACATTTTTCACCTCAAATTTCTTCCTCATCTTTATTTCTTTCTGTTTTATTTTTTAAATTTTAAATCCTTTAAAATTTGTTTTATTAATTTTAATGAGAAAGAAATAATAATAAGACAGTTTCAAAATAGGTAGTAGAACAATTACAATGCCTAATACATTGCATATTGTTGTATTTGTAATGGTTATTCAGAATATAATATACAGACATGTTATCTTTCTAAACAATATTAGTACAAATATTTCTTCTCATTGAACTAAGAGAAAGTAGCTGTATATCTATCCTATTTTGTATATACACATATATATATATTTTTCACTACGAAAGTGTTCTTTCATTTATATCCCCGTTTTTTGTTTTGTTTTGTCAGAAATAGGGGGATTTGGAGAAGTCTTCAAAGGACTTTTCATACTTGATGCCAGTTCAAATACTGTAGGTACTTCAATTCAGTAAAATAACTCAATATAGAGCTGGGGAGATAGCTCAGTACAATAAGTGTTTGCCTAGCAAATGCAGGGTCCTGAGTTCAATCTCTGGTACTGCAAAAAAAATAAATAAATAAAAATAAATAAATAAATAAATAGTAACCCAATATAGTCTAGTATTCCATAATAGTAGTAAATTAGCAGCAGAACTGGCAATGGTCAGAAGTTGTTGACATGAGCATTTTACAGCTCAGCATATTAATATGGCATTACATTTTATACTTCCTGGTTATACTTTTTGCTAGATGGTTAAGACCAAGTAAAAGCAAGAACTATATAACTAAAAATGTAATTTTTTTTTACCTGACAAAGTCTGTCAAATATCTAATATCTATACCTTTCCATATCAAATGTTTGCATAGTATTATAATTATTATTAAACTTTGGAACATTTATCTGATCCCCTGATGTAAATTTGAAAAAAAAAAAGATTTCCAATGGAAAGCTTGAGAAAGTCCATACTTCTTAACATATAATAAACTAATCCCACAGATTTTGACAGGATTACTAGAATACTGCATTGGCTTTAGATTGAATCTTTAGATGGTAGCTAAATTCAAGCATCTTTAGCTTCTGCACTGCTGGATACAGTGAGCATGGCCCTTTAAATAAAGCCTTTAGTGGCAGGAGAGGCTGGGACAGGTTCTAAGTTTTTGAGTTGACTTAGTAGAAAGTGAAAAATAAGATCTTTCCTTCAAATCCGTGCCCCATATCCAAGTCTTCTTACTTAGTTCATGATTAATGCTATTAAGCCCTAAATAGTTTAATTATATTAACCTTACTTATTTGGAAATATTGCAAATATTTCCTAACAAATCTTGCATATTCTCCATTTTTAGATAGGGGGGAGTGATAAGTGACACACTTTGGGGTGGTTAGTTTCACCTGCACCTCTCTGAGACAGAGAGCTTCAGAATCATTGCCCAAAACATGATTTGCCCACTTTCATGCCTCTTCTGTGAAGCTTCCAGTTTTCTTCAATGTTTACTGTATACTATACTTAAGTATTTTGTTGACTATCAAGTACTTATGCACTGAATTTGAACTAATACAAATCATAGATGATTTGAACTTATATAGTAAGTGTTACTGAGGTAAAAGCAGAAGACTGCTCTTAAGTATAATTTAAGACTCAACTCAAGTGGGTAAATAGTGTGTTTGTTAGTTATTTACAATTAGTTAAATTCTTTTTTTTTAGTTAAGTTTTGTATATAAAATTAAACACATCACAGTTGGAATGCTTAGCTTGTCATTTGTTATAGAACTATTATCTATAGTCACATCTCCAGTAATTGGTATTACAGCTCCATCATCCTTAATTAAGTTATGCTACACATGCATATACTTTTATTAAGATTTTCAAGTTGTCATATATGGGGGACTATAGGAGAATAAAATATAATTTACTTTAATACATTATTTATAACCACACTGAATTGAGATTATTCACATGTTTTTTAAGAAAGTATGATTTTTTAAGAACATTGGTTCTCTTAGAGCAGTTGGAAGCCAAAGCTTCAAAGGCAGATATTGTATTGATTGTTTTGTTTACTCAGTTTTTCAAAATAAAACTCCTGTACTGTTTAATCCTCCAAAACAATTATTTACATTTGCCTAGTATTATGTGAGACAAACATCACACCTGATATTATATACTTTGCAGGAAAACTCATGCTTTAAAGACAGATTTATTATATTTTACCCACTCCTCTGTGTGCTTCCTCCCATCTGTTGGCACATGATCGATACAGGCTCCCAAATGCCTGTGAGTACTCTCAGACTTCCCTTTGTCTCTGGCCTAGATTTAGATAATCCTTAAGTTCTTCTGAGTATCTCTCATTAGATCACTTTACTGCTTCACATTTTCTGAATTTCCATTTCCTCACTGCTTCTGTCACATCCTTTTGCCTCATTACAGTGATTAACTTGCATCAAAAATAATTTTTCTCTGCTGAATATGGGATCTTTTCAAAAGGTAATGCTAATTATACCCTTCATTCATTAAATTCTGCCCAGTTTTCCTATAACCTGACAGACATATTTCGATCTCCTTAATTGAGGATACAAATAAATCATCCATATCTGCCCCCTATGTTCTCTTTGGCCTTGCACTACAGCTTCCTTCCCTTGTGGCATTGTTTGTCTCTGGTTACACAAGCCTTATACAGGATCCATTCATGTAACAAAGTAATATTAAGTTACCACAAAGAGCCAAGTACTCTCTCAAGTACAGGTAATTTAATAGCCTTTAGGTTAAATTTATGCTAAAAAATTACAAAATTTTGATAATGAATACAAGACATACATTGCATCAAAGTCAGGCATGGTGGTGTGTGCTTGCAATCCCACTACTCTAGAGGCTGAGACAGGAGAGCAGTTTTGAGTCAAGACAAACCTGGACTACATAGTGCACTCAGGACCAGCCTAAACTGCACAAAAAGACCCTGTCTCAGAAATACACACACACACACACACACACACACACACACACACACACAGAGTACTGTATCAACATGCTATAACAAGTGATATGAAATCCTTAAAGGTGATGTTCAGAAAGTAGAAAATTAAAGGAATGAAATAATATTTTCTATGCAGAGAATAATAGTTTACACTGTTGTATTGGTGATCATTTCAGAAACAGCATGGGCTGTTCAGTTTTGCACATGTCAGGGTTATAGAAAGAGCAAGAGCCCACTGAAGTAGTATGATATAATTATGCTTGCATTTTTTCCAAATATTTCTATTTTTTAGACAATAATTTAAAGAGAAGCTGCATTAATTGCTGGAAGACAGCCTAAGAATGCTAGGTTAGGAGAAAATAATGACCTGGCTTAGGAATCAGGCTGACATGGAGAAAGGAGGGCAGTGGTGGCTGTGTCCAGATGTCCCCCATAGCCTCCTGTGGTCCCTAGGCAGGCTTCTAGAGGTTGTGATCAATTCATGATCCAATGCTGGATTATGGGTGTGAGGGCACCTGCTCTGGGTGAGCAGTCGGCATACAGTGTGAGAAACAGGGAGAGGCTTGCTAGCTTCTGCAGCCACTGTTCCTCCTTTTGCTCTTTGCTGACTTCTGCCACCATGAATGACTGCCCCCTGCCATGTGCCCCTCTGCCTTGGTACCAATGGAATATGAACTGAAACCTCCACTAACTGTGAGCTAAATAAGCCATTTCTTCCTTCATTTTGGGCATTTATTATTTTGTCCCAGCAATGAGAGAAGAGTAACTAAGACATGACATAATTATGGAGGTGTGCGGAAGAAAGGAAGACAAAGATGGCTGTGTCCAGAGGTTTCCCAAAGCCTCATGTGGTCATGAGGGACTGGTCTTTCACAGGCAGCTGGATCATGGGTATGTGTTGCTGGAATGGATTCATGATGCAATGCTAGGCTGAAAGATACAAGGATAAGGGTGTGAGTGTTTGCCACCCTGACTAGCCTAGATAAGATAAGTGGGGCAGAAAGATACTGTTCAGGCTCTTGTTACACTCTGTCCACCAGGAACAGTTTCTCTGCTGCTATAAGACCCTGCTATGATGCCAGCCAACTATATACTGAAACCTCTATAAACTATGAGCTGAATAAACCATGCCTCCATTTACCTGTGAGTGTTAGGTATTTTGTTTCAACAATTACAAAAGTAACTAACTCAAGGAAAAATGTAAGAAATATTTCAAAATCAAAAATGATAGTATTGGATGTTTGGCACAGTGTTGACAAAAGTTGGGAACAGGAAGAATGTTTCCTGCTTTGTGGCTCAGCAAGTAAACTGCCTAAAATTGGGAGTTAGAAACCTGTAGTAAATGGCAGAAGGTCAGACTTAGACATCAGGTTTTATAATTTTTAGGAAATCTGTATGGACCTGATTCCTTCAGAAATTAGGATGTCTGTCTGGCAATTAAGAAAGTGGTCTGAACTGCCTGTGGCACAGAGCTAGCCCTTGGAAGTAGCCTTTGGAAAATAAGGTCACCAAAGAATAATTTAGTGAGAAGAAAAGTTTGCATTACAAAATTGGTGAGAAATGTCAATAATTGGGACAGCCACAGCTTGTTCACATGTAAATTAAATAAAGGGGAGTGTCTTAGATACTTTTCTCTTATTCCTGGGACAAATATGAAACACTCAGAATTAAGGAAGAAAAGGTTTATTCAGTTTACAGTTAGTGGTGGTTTCTGCCCATACTCAGCTGGCTCCAATGCGCAGCAGCACATGACAGTGGGAAGCCTTTTAGGGCAGCAGAAAACAGCAAAGACTGAGGGGAGGTGCAGCTGCTACAGCAGCTAGCTAGCCTCTCTCCTCTCCTTATATTGTGAGGAGATTACAGATTGCCCATTGTGGGAAGAGCACTTATATACATAATCCCATAATTGGATCAATAATTAATTGCAAACTCTAGAAGTTGTCCCAATGACTTCATGATGCATTGGGGGACAACTAGACACAAACCATAACATTCTATCCCTGGCCCCACAAAGACTTATATACATCCTTTGTGCAAAAGGTATTTTAGTCCATCTGGAAAAGTTGTCAAAGTCCTATAGTTTCAGAATTGCTGAAGAGTCCAAGTCGCAATCTCCTCAAAGAGCTAAGGCAAACTCTTAGCTGTGAGTTCCTGGCAGGGAAGAGTTCCCTGTAATGGGTCTGGACAAATGTGTGTCAGCCTTCAATGTGAAGCAAAGGAATGTCATGGAAGAAAGTTTCCTAGGGCATTAAGACAGGTTTTGTGTCACAAGACCCTAAAATCATCCCTTCAGTGATGTGCTCGGGGACATGCAAATTTTGTTCTCATCTCTGAAAGACTAAGGTGGCTGACTATCCTGCCTGATGACCCATGTATATTTTGCCACAAACTCTTAAATTGTTCTGCATTAATATTCTGTTCAGCTTGGTACAGTAAGTTGTTGGTCAGCTCTTCATGTGGCTTTCTTGTGGACACTGACAGCTACACCAGAATAGTCCATTTGCTGTTGTTTTGGTTTTTTCTTTCAACCTCTTGAATTTGCTCTTGTTCATCTGAAAAATCTTCTTTACATATTTACTGAATTTATAATTCCTGATCTTTTCATATTTAGCCATAAAGTGACTTTAGAACCTTTAGATGACACAGGAGTATCTGACAGATTTATTTATTTATTTATTTATTTATTTATTTATTTATTTTGACACATGGACTTGCCACATAGTTGGGACTCCTAGTGATCCTCCTATCTCAGCTTCCCTGGTGCTGGGATTACAGATGTGTGCCACCATGCTCAAATCCAGGGCTGAAGAGTGCCCAGGTCTGGGACCAGCATGGTGTGAGGTATTAAGGATCAAACTTGGGATCTTGCACTTGCCAGGCAGGTGCCACCGACCTACCTCCCCAGCCTTAGAAAGATATATTTAAACAAAAATCAATATATAGCACCACCAACATAGGTATAAAGGATATGCTGACGTGTTTTCAACAATCTCTACACAAATATTCGCAGAAACATGATGTTTGATGACTCCTGTCAAATCTATTTTGTAAAGTCATATCCTAAGTGTAAGCCAAGAAGTGGTACACTTTAGGGTTTAGATGATAATGAAGCATGAAAATGACATTGGTGGGAATTACTAGCAAGATAAACAGGATTTCTTGGAAGTTCCAAATAAATTTTAGGATTGATTTCGCTATATCTGGTAGGTATGTTGGTGGCAGTTTGATAGGGATTGCATTAAATCTGTACAGCAATTTTGGGAGTATGGCCATCTTCACGATGTTGGATCTTCCTATCCAGGAGCATGGAATACAGGTCAGTTGAGTTTGGAATCCATGACGTTTTCATTAGATACCTCACTGACTGCAGTAATGTTATATTTGATTGTGTTGGTAAATTTTTATAGAGATATCCTGGCAGATTGAATAACATATTCTGCTTTATATATTCATTAAGAGAAACTTGATTCTTTAATAGCAAGCTCATAGGCCTTCTTCTTTGTAGAGCTATCCATAATTACCAAGCTAAGCTGATAAACAGTAGGCATGCTGTATAATGTTTGTTAAAATGAGTAAAACCGTGCTACCCCTGTGCCAACTCTTTTAGTGATTTGAGTTGATTATCTACGTTCACTATGCTTTTGTGTATATTTGTGCTTCAGTTGCTTTATAAAACAAACACAGACAACAGCAAGCCTGTTTCACAGGGCTGCTTTGTGGATTCAGTGAGGTCATACATGTAATGAATAGGAAGCAATCTCTGAAAAGTGTAAGTGCTCAATTTTCTGTTTTGTTTTTATTTGTCTCCTGCTTCACTTTCTCACATCAGTCTTATGCCCCATGAGTCTAATCTGCTAAGTAGCTTATCCCATTTAGTCTAACATCATAATAATTATCAATGTTATTAATATAATTATTTATGTAATTGTATTTCCACCACTTATTTATAAGAATTGATTTTCTCCTGACCTGCATATTACTTATGTAAAATAATTTTATGTTTGCAAAAGTACAGTCCTAGCACACTTAAGGGATTTTAGAACAAATGAAATGTGGGTGAACTGTTGGATTAGCCCAGGTTGGGGAGCTGCATCCTGTCTTCATCCTGAAGTTGCCTTGGCTCTTAGATCCTCTTCAAGCACACATGTGTGTAGGTCCCCAGAAAGAACACTGAGTCAAATATCACTTTATCAGGTTCAGTTTATCAGAAAATGAGCACAATATAAATTTTGAACTATGATGAAGGGAACATGGGCAGTGTCATGGTGGTGTCACGCATCCTAGGGAGAGTTCCTACTGGGTCCTTTCATGAAGGGCCATGTGGAGAGAAGAGGGTAATTTATTGGAAGGAACATTACACTGGGAGGGTTTTTAATGCAGAACCAGAGGTGGCACCTGCAGTGAGTTCCAGGGTGGGTTTCTCTTCAGTTTCTTTGTAGAAGTTGGAGAATGATTCAAGGTTACTGCTAATGGGGTTGTCTCCTAATCAGCCAGGGGAACCACACCTCTAGCAGGAGGGGGAGCTTTAGAACTTACATAGTCTTGACCAGCACGAATGGGATGGCCAAAGCACATGTGGAGGTCAATACCACAATCTACAGATAGATAAATGAGTTCTAATTGTATCTGAAAGTTAGTACTATAATCCTAGGTTCACTGATGCCAGTGCCATGTAGCTGTAGCTGTGAGACAACAGTGAGAGGTGCAGATGCTTTAGAGGGGAAGGGATAAGTATGACTGGTAAAGCCACATTGTGTTACAGGGACCCTCCAAAGGCTTATAGATCCTAGGTCAGATCTAGCTAACTGTGCACTGTATCAGAGAGCCAGTAGATAATATAATAGATGATGTTTTTGTATAAACTCATATTAAAAGAGGAATGCTGTCAGATATGTGATGTGAGATTAAAAGAAAACACTTATAACACACATACCTGGTCTCTGGAATCAGTCTGAGAAACTTATCTAATTTCTCCAATTTGCAAGTTGCTGATCTACAAAGTCAAGGTAATGGTGCAGAGACCATGGAGATGTGTGCTTATGATACATGTTTTGCAGTGAACAGGCAGATATTTTAGTCACTGTTTCTGTCATCAGCAGCTTTATCAATGAGGCGTGATTGTCATTCTCATAGTCATCATTTTTAGTATTAAATTTGAAATAATAAGAAATGTAGCTCAGTAATAATGCGTCTTCTTTCTAAAATTAAATATTCCATTCAAGAGTATAATTACTTTGAATGGCAGATGGTGGTGTGGGCGCTGCTGATAAAGAATGGAACTATGTTAGTAACATTTTGCTTTTTAGCCCATGTAATAGGAGCAGCAGTTCTGAACAAAAGGATAAAATATATGATATGTAGAGAGTTACTTTATGAACCAAACAGCTAAAATTGTCTGAGTTGTGTCTACTTTTAAGCTGTGAGCATTAGTCATATGGGCTTAAGGGAGTGAACAAAGTTCTCTGGGTGAAAGAGGTGCAGGAGACACAGCCTTCTGATGAGGTGAACCACTGTGACTGTCAGGCAGATGCAATGGGGCTGAAGCAAGTTCTCGTCCTCCTTTGTCATGTCTGGGTACCATATTCCCTCACTAACCTCTTTAAAACACTGCTGATGCATTGGAAGTCCAGAAAATATAGCTCATTGCCACCCATAATTTCATTAGGATATAAAAGTATTTTGAAATTCACCTATTTATTTTTGAGCATATTTAAAATTCCCAGAGGAGAATGAACTCTTCAAATGAGGACACTCTTGGTCTCCAGTGCAGTTTGGGTTCAGAGAGTAATTTCCTCCACCCTGAATAGATATGTTACATTAGAGACCACGTCACTTATTAACAAACAATTGGAAAAAAACCCAACAACAATTGGGTTCTACAGATTATAACAAAAAACCATGATGAAATACAAGTCTTATTCATACTTGTATTAACCTTCTATTTTGCTTTCATTTGTCTCTTGCTTTTCCCTCTGACATAAGGCTTATGTTCTATGACTTTCGTCTGTGAAAATCCTGTCCCATTTGCTCCAGTCCTTTCTCTAGAGAAAACCTGAAGAAAAACAGTGGTTTTCATTTTACTGTGCCTTTTCTCAAAAATTATTTCCCCCTACACTATATAAGAAATATCATTTCAAACCTGAATCAGTCGTATCACTCTTGTGCGATTGCTCCCTCCTGGCCTCCAGGTTCACCTAACACATAATGAAGGTCCGTTTGTGATGTGACCTTGGCTCCCTCTCCAGTGTTATTAAAGTGCGCTTCTCCCTCTGGTATTATGCTCCAGCTGTATTTGTGGTTTCTAAATGTATCAGCTCTTACTGATGTGCCTTTGCGTGTACTTTGGGCTTTCTCTGGAATGCCCTTGCTTTGGCCTTCGTTTACTTGTCAAAGGCTTATTCTTTCTTTCAGCTTTATGTACAGACATTTTCCCTACTGTAAATATCTCCCTGTCCATACCTCACCTTATCAGGTATTTATTTTGGCGTCTATGTCTCCATGCAGGACTCTTTTATGGTGGTCTATGTACTTTTTAATAACCATATATTTATATACCTGATTTTTCCACTAAACCTTGAACTTCTTACAGTAGGGGCACATTTTGCTTTCTCATTAATCTCTCAAAGACTTTTCAAAGGATAGAAGGTAAACAACGTTTCATTAAATGTAACATAAATTATGTGGAGTGGGCAATGAAAAGTTTTATCAACATAGTAGAGGAAATGGGAACAAAACATGTCTCCTACTTCTTACCTTGTGCTGCCATTAAACTTTATATGGTGTGATAAGTGCATATATTTTCCATGGGTTTCAAATTTGTTTGAATTTATAATGAAATAGTTGAATAGATAGTACTTAAATATCTTTTCATTGAATATATATCACAATTTTAAACCTGTACTGAGACCATTGGGGAAAATCGAATAACTTCTCTGTCTCTTAAAATAGTGCCATGATCTAGCTTTTAATTAACATATATCATGCAGATTTCCAATTCCAGACACTAGTCAGTTATTTCCTAAGATGAGCTTTTGAAGGTGAATTGATTTCCTCCAGTAATAGGCAACCTTTAAAAAAATATCAACATTGTTCCAAGGTTCAGGTACATAAAGAAAATTGGATTGTCTGGCACAGCTCTGTTATTTCATGGTGGCAAATGCTTGTAATGTTTTTGCACTTGTTTTATTTTCTTTTTCCTCCAATTCAACTTGTTGAGTAGGTTGAAGGCAAATGTTGTGTGGTTTCAGTATTTTGAAAGTTTTCCTTTTTGGAGCATGAATAATATATAGGCAAGTTTCAAGCATAGCTATTTTGTTTTGAATTGAAATTAATACCAAGATATGAGAGAAGATAGGGCTGGACAGTTTTGCAGCACTTCAAGGAGCTTGATAGTTTTCGATCAAGTTTTGTGTCATAGATTCCTATGTATATTTCTAAGAAGCTCAGCAGTGATTTCAGATGTTTGAGCTTTCAAGGATAGAAGATGTATGACTGAAAATCCTTTATAATTAAGTGGAGGGCATGAAGAATGTGTGCCTAAGGGCAGGGCAGAAAGTGTCAGAGGCAAAGACACAAAGAAGAAGCAGAGAGAAACACGGAGATACACACAGCGAGAATGACAGTGGAGAGAATGACTTAAGTGGAAAAAGTAGACTCAGTAACTATTTAAGTAGCATTTTAAAATATTGTATAGTCTCTCTAGTATAACAAGTGAAAAGCAGAAATACAAAAGGAAATGTACAACAACAACTAAAATCAATTGAGTTTGATAAGACAAAGTGAATGGCATTTGCTGCAGGATACTAATCAGCTTTTCTTCTGGATGGTTAACAACCTAAGTTCACAAATAAGAGTTGGAGAAATAGAAGAGCCACAAGGCCAGCCAACATTTTGGCTCTAGCTTTTCAAGGTCAGTGAAGACTCAGGACATAGGAGAACCTGTAGTACAACATCATGAAACTCAGTTGAGCTCCAAATTTTCTGAGCAAGGAGATTATGGAGCCACAGAGGAAAGAGATTGAAGTTCTATAGTGTGCCTGGGGAGAGTCACATGGAGAGAAAACTTTCTCTCAGGCTCTCACAGAGAGCAAACTGGCAAACATTGGCTGTGACTCATCCACATGGGTCACACAGACAAACGATCCACAGAATAATGTACAGGACTACAAGATAAACCCTGAGGGAACTTCACTGACCACATAAGAAACATAAAGTACATGGGTTGGTATATAAGTCTTGCTCTATCTAGGTCTTAACCATCCAGCAGAAAAGTATAAAAATGAAGTATACATTGCGAGGCCATAATATTAAGCTGAGCTGTAAATGGCTATGGTCGACAACTTCTTTGAATAACTCACTATGGTTGTGGAATGCTGTACTGTGTTGGATTGTGTTGTCGAGTTCAAGCACCTAAGTTAGTTGAATGAAAATGGAGTGCCCACCTTTGACAGGTGTAGACAAAGGAAGGGGTATAGAAAGAAAAAATCATGATGTGTGTATATAGACAGTACAGTTGGGTTAGATAACGCTGTGCTTCTACATAATCCTATGAGATTCAAGATTTGCACTGATGGTGGTTGGACAGGATATTATGTCGGCTTCTAGTAGTATGGTCATCCACTAGGAAAATAATTATTAAATTTTTGATATAATTCAGGTATAAAAAATAAGTAAACAGCTACACTCTTACTGATAAGAGACATCTGCTATAATAATGTCTGTAAGTATAATAACATGTATGCACCTTGTACGATACCAAAACAGTATGCATACAGTTTGCAATGTATTAATTTATCGAATCTGTCTTGTTAAGGTGTCTTAAAACCGTCTGATTCATATTTGTACTTCAATAAAATAAAATAAATAAAGGGGATTGAGGGATTTCAATCGCTCACCAAAAAAAAATTAAAAAATTAAATTAAATTAAAAAAATAAAATATCCAAAAATTTAAAATAATGGCTCTATTATTTTTATGAGGTGGATAATATGGCTTTATTTACTTTCATATCCTTATTTGAATTTCACAATATCTTCAAAGTATAACACCATCTTGACTTCACTAATTGCATTTAAATTTAAGAAGGTGTCATAATTAAAAAAATAAGCCACACACAATTGAGTCTCAAAAGTAACACAAATACAGTCAGACTAAGAAGGGAGACTTGGAGCTTCAAGGTTGGCAATCCTGAGCCTGAGCAACAGCTTGAAAATAGGAGGGATATTGGTGAGCAGAACGCATTTGTGATATTGCTGAAACTTGTAAAGGTGACCCACAAGAGAACGCAGAATCATTTACCTCAGTTTTAACTTTTCTTTTTCTTGAGCACTGGCAAGTCATAGCCTTGTATACTTATTGGCAACAAATAGTATGATGAACTATGGAAACCGGAGCAATAAGTCAAGCTAATTAACACATCCATCACTTGATGGTGTTCGTTTTTCATGGAGAGATTGTTTGAAATGTACTCTGTTCATGATTTTGAAGCATCACTGTGCCTTTTCAAAATGCACATTTATGGTAACTATTCTAAACATTTCTGCAGGATATCTAAAAAATAGTCTTCTTAACTAATTTAGGCTCTGTGCACTTTGCTCATCAGCGCCCTCCCTAGCCCTCAACCTTTGGGGACCACAGTTCTACTCTATAGTACCTTGAAATCCATTTTTAGAATTCACAGGTAAGTGAGAATAAATGATATTTGGCTTTCTTTGCTTGGCTTAGCTCACATCCTGTCATCTCATTTATATGGTCACTAAGGGCAAAAGTTCTTTATAATAATCTGAGTAAATCTCAATTGTATATCTACATACAATAGCACTCTTTATCTATTCATATATTGGTGAAAACCTAAGATTATTCTGTAACTTGGTTACAGTGAATACTGCCACAGTGAACCTGGGAGTGCCATCATCTTTTTAGTATAGTGATCTTAGATCTTTCAGGAAAATACCCAGAAGTCATATTTCTGGATCAGGTAGTGGTTCTATTTCTCTCAGTGCTACAGATCATACCCAGGTTTTATTGTTTTTTTTTTTTTTTCTTTTCAGAACTGGGGATTGAACTCAGGCCCTTGCACTTCCCAGGGAAGCACTTATTCCAGTGAGCCATCTCCCTGGCCCCGATACCCAGGGTTTTGTGTATACTAGACACACACTTTCCTACTGAACTACACATACTTTTAGTTTTTTGAAGAATTTTGTGTCTTTCACTTAATGTTTCTGCTAATTTACATTCCTGTCAAAGTGCACAAGAATGTTTCATTTTTACAGAAAACCAACTCATGACCATTCACATTCAATATGAAGCTCAAAACAAGAATTTATGGAAACTTTATCTGAGTGTATTATGAGTGAAAAAAAATATACCTTCCTACATAAGTGACATAATTAACAAAATGTGGAAAGAAGACTGTTTCTTAAAAATCTGAAGGAAACAATGAGAGTTTTATTAATAAATAGGGGGAGGGCTGTGATCCTTCTGTCTTGAAACCTCAAATATTTCAATTTTATCATTGGTGATATTTATCATCAGCTGGGTAAGGGACTAATTATGTTCTTTTATTTGATGGTTTTCAGTACTATTTATCACAAGTAGAGCACCAATCTTCATAAGCATGTCCTAGTTACTTGTCACAAAAACACAATTACAAGGAAAAAAAGTTAATTTTGGATGACACTATGTAAAGATTTCAGTCCAGAGTTGGTTGCTCCAAGAAAGATGCCATGGTACAGGGTTATCAGTGAAAGAGCTCCTGGCATAGCAGTGAGAAACAGAGAGAGAGACTGGGGAGGAGGGAGGAGCATAGATCCTCCCAGGCCATGCATCAGTCACCCACTTCCTCCAATCAGGAACCAACCTCAAATCACTATTAGCTATGACCTCATCAGTGGAGCAATCCACACATGACTCCTGTGCTTCCGTGATTCAATCACCTCCCGATATTCCCTCCTAGAAGCCTATGATTCCTTAGGGGAAAATGCAGATATAAGCAATAAAGCATGTGTTTTATTATTCTTTTAAAAATATGTGGAACATGAAAGTGTGTAAAAACAAATAATTTTTGAGGTATTAACTGTCTCTTATTGCCTGTTTGGTTACACTTTTATCTATTAAATGTGCATGTCATTCAATTCCAGAAAGCCAAATAATTTCAAAATTAGTTTGTATTCAGTCCACTTGGTAGGGATTTATTGAGCATTGTATATATAGTTTTATGTACAGTAGAGGTAATTTTAACAAAACAAGATCTGTGTTGCATCAGGAAAAGACTAATGAAAAATATTCACTGTATCAAACCAAGTCTTTCCAACCAAATGAGCATCTTCGAGTGTACCCTTTCTTCTTTTGTCTTAGATCATTTGGTAGAAAAATAAAATGAAAAAGTCCTTGGAACATTTAGTGATTGTTCAGTCACATACATACTGAGTTAATAAGTTAGCACTACAACTTCCTTTAAGGCAAAGACAAAGACTGAATTTCTGCGACTTTCAATGCTATATTCACATATTGTCAGAGACAACATGGAGCATGAGATCATACATTCATGAACATTTTAAGGAAATATAATTGGGTAAACAGTATGTTAGAAGACAATTTTTTACACAAGCATACGTATTCTAAAGCAAGTATCACTTACTTTAGATTTTTATTATAGAATCTATTTGGAGGGTCCCCACCTACTCAGAAGTAAAGTACAAACAAGATGACTATTGTCATTATCTGTCCATAGGGATTGTGACGCATGCAGGAATATCACAGGCGATCAATCTCTAAGAGCAAAACTCTCTTGGTATTT
Source organism: Ctenomys sociabilis (assembly GCA_004027165.1). NCBI lineage: Eukaryota > Metazoa > Chordata > Mammalia > Rodentia > Ctenomyidae > Ctenomys > Ctenomys sociabilis. Next base: position 48,336 of record PVKA01000992.1, read on the forward strand.
TCTGTTAGTGGCAATGAAATGAATTTAATTCCCTTTCTTTATAGTTCAGAAGTTTCCCCAGGGCTTAATTCTGATTTCTCATCATGAGAGTCAGCTGTATTGTTGGAACAACAAAACCATATTTTAAAAAAATAGCACTCCATTATTTTGAAAATAATGGAAAAATTGTGTGTGTATGTGTGTGTGTGTGTGTATGCACGCATGCATTTGTCACCCTTAATGAGATAGATGGGGTTACTGAGAATTATAAATCTTCGTGATGAAAGCCTGGGATCAAAGTGTATTCTGGCATAAGCTTTAAGTTCTATGCATTTGATTAGTGAGATTAGTTTAATTCCTTGATCAATTAACAGTGAGTCATACTTTAACACATTGCTTAGTGAAGATGATCATTGAGAAATGATTCAAAATGAAGTTCTGACAGATTTCAAAATCTATGAGTATGCCAATTTAAAGACACTGGACATATTAAAATGCTGATAATGCATTGGACTTCCAGCATATGGGTAAAACAACACATAGTAATCTTCATATTTATTCCAAATATATATGTCTCATTTGTTATGTATTTTTTATTTTAGGGAAGGGTCTACAGGCTGTTCAGGGTCTCACTAGTAGATTGGATTCATAGTGAGACCCTGAACAGCCTGTAGACCCTGTTTACAACCCCCCAAGAGCTGGGATTGTAGGTATGCACCACCACTCCCAGTGTCAATTACCATCTCAGCCCTGGCCTTGCTGGCCCAGGGATCCCATCCCCGACCAACTTGATGGTGCTTTAATCTGCTGAGCTATTTGGCCAGCCTGTGGTTATGTACCGATTTGAATGCATTTCCCTTTTACATTCTTTAATACAGATTATAAAATAAGACCTAATAATATAGTTTGGGGCAACTGTAAAGTTCACTGTAACTGATCACTTACTATTGACTCAGCTTCTTGAAACTAAGGAAAAATGGATTACAAATGGAAATAAGTAGGTTCTGGGCTGCCTAGATTGAAATTCCACTTCAATCTAGATGGGCAAATTAATTGCTTTCCAGTTCCATTTCTAAACTCTCTAATAAAAAGAAAAACAATCCTTCCTCTTGGGGCTGCTGTAGAGTTGTGAATATGAGAAAGTGGAGACACTGAAAGTGATTTTAAACTTTACACATGCACAAAACAATCCCAGTGGACATCAACACTGAGTGATATTAACATTATGAGAAGTGAATTATGGTATTTTTATGAGGAGATTTTTCCTTTCTGTTCTTCCTCTCCTCACAATTTAATTTTTAGAAGGATTTAGGGCAAGGATAAAACTACATGGAAATTGGTAAATATAATATGATCCTTATTTAAGTGTACTCTTCAAAAAAAGTCATATTAATATGTTGTATAAAGGTATGATCCCGGGCCCGAGGAGACAGCTCAGTAGAATAAGTGCTTGCCTGGTATGGTATGCTCCTTTTCTTTTGTTTTGTCAAAAAAGGAGGCCATAGCATTCATATGTGACTCATAAAAGTCTTTCCCATTGCAAAGTATTGAAGCAGTATGGTGTAGGTATCTGATTGTGTGATTTAGCACAGTAGTAAAGCATGGAGATCTTGGTACCAAACACATTCCCACCACCAGCAGTCTCACATAGCCAGTGTTCATTCGGAGGTATTTCCAAGGCCAGTTCTCTTAAGTGAAGAACCAACCCAGGATGAATAGTGTAGACTAAGTGGTTAAGAATGCCCTCTACAAGGCATGGCCACTGGTTTCAGTTGTGTTTTACTAGTGCTTAGTAGGTTGTCAAACAAGGAACAGCTACTGAACGTAATATTGTTGCAATTAAGCACAATCAATTGGATACAAAAACTGACTCATTTAACTACAACTTCAAAAGATGACTGCCGAGATCATAGCTTGATTTATTTGTCTGTCTGCAGATATGTTGAATTATGATTAGCAGTATCATAGACAGGTTTGTTCTTATGGTTGTGTATGCGCATCAGATTTTATTTTTCTATAACTTGCTGATATATAATTAAGATTGGTTTCTTATTTTATCCATTGTGAGTAATGCTATGTGGAACATAAAAGTTTAGATAGCTCTTCAAGTTCCAGATTTTTTTTTCCTTTTTTTTTTATATTTTAGGTAAATGTCTACAGTGTGTTCAGCGTCTCACTACTGGATCAGACTCATAGTTATTCACCTGTTTACAACTTCTCAAAACTGGCTTGTGCCACCATGCCTAACTTCAATTGCTGTCTCATCATACCCTGTGGGTGGGGCCGGCATGGCAGGCACTGGAGATCGAACTCCCAGCACCTGCCCCTGCTTGCAGGAAATTTACTTTTTATTTTTTATTTTATTTTTTTGGTGGAACTGGGGGTTGAACTCAGGCCCTTGAGCTTGCCAGGAAAGTGCTTATTCTACTGAGCCATCTCCCCAACCCAGTAAAGCAGGGTGCAGGTCAGAGAGTGACCTCCAAGGAACCTTTATGTTTTATTTTATTTTATTTATTTTGCAGTACTAGGGATTGAACTCAGCACCTTGCATTTGCCAGGCAAGCAGTTATTCTTTTGAACTGTCTCCCCAGCCTTGAGGGTGCTTTAATCCTCTGAGCTATTTGACCAGCCCAGATTTTGTTTCCTTTAAAATTAGGGATATTGACTATTAGGAAAGTTTTATTTTTAGCTTATTCAGAAACTTTCATGAGCTTTGTAAACACGCTCAGATACAGCTGATTTTACCTATTTACATTCCTACCTTCCTTTGTCACCACAGTCTTGTCAACACCTTTACTGTCTTTGATAGTAGCCATTCTAGGGGTGGTGATATTCTATTTCATGTTACTTCTAAGTTTTAGCTCTGCTATGAATCTGTTAGACAACTCACATTCCTGTGGGGCATGTGTATGTCTTCTTAAGAAATGTCTTTTCGGGGTTAGGCATAGTGTGCATACCTGAAATCCCAGCCTTCAGGAGGCTGAGGGAGAAGGGCTATTGCAAGTTCAAGACTGCCCTGGGCTACAGAGTAAGCTCAAGGCCGTCCTGAATTGCATAGCAAGACTCTGCATAAAAATAAAAATCTATTGTTATCATTTGCTTAATTTTTAGTTGGATTATTTGTGGAGGTGTATGGAAAAGGGTTAAATTCTTTCTATATTTTGCATAGCCTCTGAAAATATTTTCTCTTGTTCTTCAGGCTATCCCTTCACTCAGTTGTTTCCTATTGTGAAGATACAATTGTTTGACACAATTCTCTTCATCTGCTTTTGATTTGCTTACCTCTGCTTTTGCCCCTCCCCCTTGTCATTGTCCACATCAGCCAACAGGATTTTCCTCCAGGATCTCTTCCATTAGCTTTACATTTTCACAGATTATGCTTAAGGCTTTTGCCCATTTTCAGTTAAATTTTCAATAGGATGTGACATGGCAGTCCAGTTTCATTCTTCTTCAGGAGAATACTCAGTTGTCTCAAAACCAGTTATTGGAGACATTGTCCTTCTTCCAATTTGCATTCTTGCAACTTTGTCAAAGATAAGTTGACAGTACATCTATCAGTCTATTTCTTATCTTTGTTTTGTTCCACTCTTCTAAATGTCTTTCAATCCAGTACTATGCTATTTTGATCACCCTAGTTGTCTGGCATATCTTTAAATAAGGTACTGGGGTGTATCTATATTTGATTTTTGTTAAAGATTTATTTGTCTGGTTAGTGTCTTTTGGAATTGCATTTAAACTTAATGATTTTTTTTGTATTTCTATGCAATATATCTTTAAAATTTTACACAGTGTGCATTTGATCTGTAGATTACTTTGGCTATCACAGATATTTCATATCCTTTCAATTCATAAACGTGGCTCACAGTTCATTTGTTTATTCATATTCATAGGTTCTACAGTAAGTATTTTTCCTTAATTATTTTAGCTTATTCCTAACAATTTTAAAGCTTTATAAGTAAGATTTTAAAAATGTGTTTATCAGGGGGCTGGGAAGATAGCTCAGTTGAATATGTGCTTGCCTGGCAAGAGCAAGGGCCTGAGTTCAATCCCCAGTTCTGCAAAAAAAAAAAAATTTCAGGTTAGTTGATAGAAATTATATTGAGTTTTATATGTTGATTTTTGTGTCCTGTAAACTTTGAAGAGTTTTAAAAAGATTTATGTATTCATTGGGTACAAGGTCTCTCTATGCAACTCATACTCATAGCGACCCTCCTGTCTTAACTTCCCCAGCACTGGGATTACATGCACGTGCCACCACGTCAAGTTTGGGTTTGCATGGTGTGCTCAGGGCTCCGGGACCCACATGGCATGTGATAATGGGGAACTGAACTTGGGAACATGTATCTTCCAGGCAAGAGCTTAGACTGCTGAGCCCTGTATCTACAACCTTAATGAATTCATTTATTATTGTTAGAGAAAATGGGCATCATTCTTCCATATCTCCTAGCTAGTAATAAAAGGCATAATAATTTTTGGTTGGTAGCTTTTTTGTTTATATTTTCTTTTGGTATTCTCCTGGCTTACATGTTATTTTCTAAGAAATGCATTGACATTATATATATATATATATATATATATATATATATATATATATATATATATATATATATAATGATATTATATATATATTAAATGACATTATATATATATATATATATATATATATATATATATTATATATGGCATATATGCCATGGTTCTAACTTTATGAACACCCTGAGCCTATCTAAGAGTGGGGTAGGCAGATTCTGTGAGTACCACACTTGGAGCGAGGGCTAGTAGTCTGCACACGATATGGAAGGTAAAGAGGCTTTCCTCCTCTTCTGTTCTTGTTGATTTTGCTGTCCTCTGCCTTTTGTTTTTTTGTGGTACTGGGGATTGAACTCAGGACCCTGCTCTTGCCAGGCAAGTGCTTATTCTACTGAGCTATCTTCCCAGCCCTCTTCTGCCTTCTTGAAGTGTTGTCCATTTGCCATACCTCCCTGAGAGCCAGCTCATTGTGAAGTGAAACCTCCACAGTCTGTGAGCTAATATAAACCTTTTCCTCTTTTACTTTAGTTTTCAGGTATTTTGTCCCAAGAAGGAGAGAAAAGTTGCTAAGACAGTTGCTTTCAAAATTATTTTGGAATTTGCCTTTTGAGAGTTTGATTAGTATATGTCTTTGTAATGATCTATTCATATTTTATAGATTCAGCATTGTTTGAATGTATATTTCAACATGTAAATATTGATTTTCTTATCTATATTTGGGCAATTATCTATTGTTATTTTAAAATTACAGCTCTTTTCCCTGTTCAGGCAATATGTAGACATTCAAATCACTGTGGTAAATATATAGTGGTTTATGTTGTTTCTCTGGTTGTTCCTGATTTCCCTGATTATTTATGATCCTGTGGTTTTAGGCCTGTCTGTGTCTCTGAAAAAATTGATTTTCCTGTCCAGTTCTTACAGGCTGGATTTGAGAGAGGGTCTTTTACCTGTCAGCCCATCCAAGTGATTCTGTGAAGGTCACATAGTCATGTCCATGGTTTTAGAGTGGCTGACCTGGTGCCATGGAAAACCTGGCCCTGAGATGCATGCAGAAGATACTGAGTATGGAGGATAGCCTCTTGATGTGGTCTATTAGGGCAGTGTTGTGATTTGGACAGATGGGTCAGATGACAAAGGTGATTTTGAATCCAGGAGTAGACGTGAACTCTGACTATGGCACTGCCCTGGCACTGGGGTCTCTGGAGCCTTCAATCATTGTGGCAGGCTTGGAACCTGGGTTTTAAAGAGGTAGCTACAGGGAACATCTGACACTATTGAGCCTGAGTTTGAGGGGTCCATCCTGATTCTGGGGCAAGACTAGTTAGTAGCTGAGTCCATAGAGATGGGACATGGTACCAAGGTTGTATGGGCCAGCATGCTTCTAAGGGCCACTGTGGTAAGACTGGTACCTGGACCTGCAGAAGTATCACTGGTATTTGTGTCTGTGGGACACAATATTGTAATAATGTCTGTGGGACAGAGACTACTGCTTGTGTTTTGGGAACCAGGCTTGGAGCAGAGGCAAGTTTTGTGTTGGGTCTTTACAGGTTGGTTCAGAAGCTGGGTATGTAAGTATTAGGCTACAATCCTGGAAAATGGGATACAGCTTGAAAATGTGTTTCCCACAGGGGAAGATTTATAGTATAGTCTCCTGTGATATTAGGTTCTACTTCCCTGCCTTCACCCTAACTACACAATACCTCTCTCCATGTTGTGCAGCCTAGTCTTGTGGGGATGTGATAGACAAAATGCATCCTTATTTTTTAAATTTCTGTTCAACATGGTTCTCCTTAGCCATTGTGACCCTCTTCTTGTGTGCACATAGCTTTTCAGACTGATTTTTTTTTTTTTTTATGAGAAAATGAAGGCTGGAAAGTCTTATTTTTCTACCTTGCTGATGTAATCACTATCATTATTCTAGTCTTAAAGTAAGGATTCAAAGTTATTTTTAAAATAAACTAGTCCTGTAGGTGGAAGAAAAGTATGCTGAAAGATCAGGGAAGGATGTGAAATGTCCTTTTCTACTTCATCCAACTAACACAGACAGACACACAGACACACAGATACACAGACACACAGACAGACAGACAGACAGACACACACACACACACACACACACACACTTTGGTTAAGAACACAGATTTCTTTCTCTGAAATAATATGGAGAATAAGCTGGACTTTATTTTAGCCTGCGTGGGTACTAACTGTGTACTCTGGAAGGTTATTCAATTTCTGTAATCTTTAATTTCACATCATGACTATCATCATCATTAGGGGAAAAACAGTATAGCAATGTTTCAGTAATATTGTAATAATATTGAGAATAATTTCAATGGAAGTTAAATTTGGGAAATTAATAAAAAGTATCTTTTTCACATTTCCTTGAGAATTTCTGAAAGAAGATATTATTAACATTTTCTCACCTATAAATTTGATATTAACTCACATAGTAAATATGAGTTGATTGAAAATGTTTATCAATTTGGGGAACTTTTGCTTCTGATGCTGAGTTATATTTAAAAGCTTGGGTTGCTGCTTTGATTCTTTCAAGTTTATCTTTCTACATGAATAACTCATAACTTCTGTGAATTGATCTTGGGAGGAAAGGCTTACCCTGAGGGACAGGATCTAACTGGCACTAATTTGGTCCCAGTGCAGAGAGGGGCTGAGTTGTAGGAGGGAGTAGGAATTTGTCTTGCTCATCAAAGTTTTCATTCTTTCCAAGATTCTCATATTAAATCAGCGAGGACATCAAAATATAGAATAGCTAAATGTGTTTCATTCTCTTTGGTTATCTCGGCAAAAGAACTCAAAACCAATCTTACCAAATCAGAAAACAGTATACTTATATTGGGATATGTGATGGAAGCATGTTTCTACAGGTTGGTGAGATAGCTCAGTGAACTAAGCTCCTGCTCTGGCAAGCACAGAGAGCAGAGTCTGATCCCAGGTCCTGCATGCTGCGCTGGCCCACGCCTGGGCCTAGGGTGTGCTGAGCTTGTGAGGGGGCAGGGGAGGTGGAGGTGCATACTGTAATCCCAGTGCTGGGGAGGCTGAAAACAGGAGAATCACTACAAGTCCAAACTGCATAATGAGACCCTATACCAAATGCATAAAATGGAAAAAAAAATAAATAAGATCTATTCTGCAAATAGCACAATAATACATATTATATGCCAATTTTAATAACATGACAATTTAAAGAATCAATTCAATTTAAAAAGATGAGAGTATATTTGTTTGTATACTGTATTTCATAAAAATTGTCCTTTTATTGACTCTTGTTCAAAAAAATTATATTTGTAAAACTACCATAGAAATAAAGGACAAGTATGAAATAAATCAAACTGAATGCTGACAGAAGGAACAGGGAATGTTCTTTTACAAAAAGAAAATGACTTTATAATGAACTCATGATTGTCTGACATTTCTACTTATTAATGCCAGAGTTCTGTGAAGCATACTAATAGAATAAACAACGAAAAACTGAATTTCTTGACACAAGATGACGGTCAGTTTAAAGACATACATATTCTAGCTATATCAGCTAATCACAGATATTTGCAGCCTGAGGCAGAAATTACTCTGGTGTGAATTTTGTGCAGTTAATCACAATGGCTTTTATGTCTCTGCACATTAGCAACCTTCACTGTGTCAAATATTGTAAAATAAAACCAGTTCCTGTTTTTATTACAAACACCCAATTATTGTTAGTTTTAATTAAGTGCAGTATTTTCTGAGTAGGTTGTAGAGTCCATTTAGTTATGAAAGTCCCTGGAACAATCCCCCCGAGAAGCATCACATGCCGTCAGCGATAAAGTATCATGGTTGATAAGAACCTCGGTGGAAGCCATCAGAGGACTTTTATATTAACTTTTACAGAAGTGCACTTTAAATTCATAAATCTTTATGGGAACACATTTTAACAAATGTACTGTGGTTTATATTTAAAAGCACTGTGCCACTTATAGTTAAAAGAAATTTTACTTCACTTGGCTGAATTGGGTAAGTCGATAATGTTCACTGAAATATTGCAGTGAAACTGCAGTGAAACTGCAATATTTAGGGACAGAAAGTATGGAGATTTAAACTGCGAACATCAGCAAAGCCCCACACTGGGTCAGCGACCTCCTGGCAGCGCAGCCAGTTTCACTGAATATGGCTAAGCGCATCAAGAGCTAAAATAAATTTATATAAAGAAAATGTCAGCACAGCCTATCATGTATCTATCAGGACATAGAGTTTCCAAGGCTTAGAAAATACTCATTATCTCATCCATTTCCCAGTCTTCTACATGTTGTCTCATTTTTTTCCCTTCTTCTATGTGAATTAGTGGTCCTCTATCTCTCAGCACATATTCAGTTACAAGCTTCACATTTATCCCACAGCCCTCATCTTTATACTTTCCCCTACTGAACCAAATTCAGATCTTAATTTGTGCTGTGCTTTCTGTTTGAATTGTCTTTGTTTTCTATTCAGGCTCTTTAGCCCTTATCTCTAACTCAGTCTCCACTGTGTTGCCTGATTAAACTTTAGAAACACAGAATCAGTCTCCCTGAGGCATTTGATGTTTTCTCAAGTTATAGACTTCAAGCCAAATTCCTGAGCACTAATCTATACCCAGCTGAGGGATCCTGATTTGATACCTCATGGGACAGCTATTATTTAATTACTTCAAATAGAATTTGTGTTTCCAGTTCTTTAAGTTATTTGATTTCCTTTTTATAGAATCTGCAAAAATGTTATACATATTTTAGCAGTTCACCATACAAATAAATGTCTGGAAGCTAGTGGCCATGATTTTGAGCACCTCTAGTAATAGTAGAGCCCAAAATAAGTTATATCAGTCTCATAAAGTCTAAGTAAATATAGTTGTTAAAATATTTGTATAATTTTTTCCTGATATATATCTTTTCAACAGTCTCGTTATTTTGTCATCTATCTACTATCTATCTATCTATCTATCTATCTATCTATCTATCTGTATAATTTGGGCATAAAAAGAATAGAATTATACCATTTACAGCCAAATAGGTAGACCTGGAATCTGCCATGCTAATTTCAGTAAGAAAGGCTCAGAGCATTAACTATTTCATGTTTTCTCATACATGAGGAATTTATAAAGGAGAGATGACAGGAAAGGTTTAATGTTAGATATGAGAAAGGAGATTGGATGGAAGGGAGGCCATAATAGAAGATGAAAATAATTAAGGTGTGTTAGGCATGTAAAAATGAAACCCATTATTCTTTATTACTATTGTGTACTAATAAAATTTAAGCAGCAATTTGTTTGCTTTTTAAAAGTATTAATTTGCCCCAAAACATTTTACAATGTAAGTTACGTGTTTTGGAGTTTGCGCAAGGGGAAAGATATAATACTGTACGCATTTTATAATAATATTAGTTTATAAGGAATCACCCAAGAATCATACAAGTTCAGGAAATTTTTCCACACACTAAACACTAAGGAATCCAACTGAGGGCCTGGATCCTACCTCACAGATCTCTACCAGAAAGTCCAAAAGATCAGTGGAAGAGGCTAGAAACTTTATACCAGTGGGATGAAGGATCCACGCTAACAGGCTGAGGGATCTGGAATTCAGGTAGGAAGCAATGCTCAAGGTCAGGACCAGAGATCCCTCAAAAGTACCACAGCAACAGTGAGGTCCTGGGATCCTCCAGGGAAGAGGAAAGCCGAGTTCATCAGGAAAGACAATAGGACAAGCTACTTGATGAGGCTGAATAGTGCAGCATTTTCCCTTCCGGAGCCGGGAAGTGACACTCAAGATGAGGAGCAGAGCTCCTTGAAAGTTCACTGGGAAAGCCAGCATGACAAGGTCCTCCAGCAGAACAGCCCAAGAGAGCTAGCAGCTTCCAACAGGTCTGGCAGCTCCAATAGCTTTCCCAAACAGCATCCCTAACAGCATTTTGGCAGCTTTTCCTTTTCTGCCATTTTTGTTGCTGGCAGTGATCCTCAAGTGGGTCTCGAGCAGCCAGCACCATGTTAGTTTAATTCAGCTGGTTGCAATAAGTTCAGCACCAGTTAGAAATCCAGTACAGAAAGTGTGTGTGGTGTATGCACATATTTAATTGCTAATTATAGTTTCAATAGGAAACAAAATGAAGTAATTAATTTTAACTAAAGCTTAAAAGGAAACCAAAAGCACCACTCACAGATATCCATCCACTAATATTGATATTAATATCACATTCTACAAAATTTTTCAAGAGACTTACATCACTGCTCTCCAAAATACTGGGATTTCAATGGTGAAGTGTGCAAATACAGAATCTTATATCTTGAGCTTATTTTCTATTCTGAAACCCAAGCGAATGTAAAATTAGAAGTGACATTAATCCTCAGAAGGTAAACCAGCTGGCATTTTGAAATGATAAACAAAAGGATTGTACCTGGACTAGAAACCTAGAAATCTTTCCTGAAGTGTTACCAATTGAACTAAAATTAAGAAAGACAAGTACTTAATAAATAGAAGAGACATAGGGCTGGGGATATAGCTCAGTGGCACAGTGCCTACTTGGCAAGCATGAAGTTGTAGGTTTGATTCCCAGTTAAAAAGGGAACAAAGGAGAAGGTGAGTGGCATGTGAGGCTTTCTGTCCCATCTACATAAATAGAAGAGGTATAAGAAAAAGACATAGTACATGGAAGAAGCTTGCACTGGGAAGCAAATAAGCATCCAGGGGCCCTGAAAGAGTCTCCTGAGTGAAATATATTGAAGAGAGAGGGATGAAGGAGACAGGATCTTGCTCATGTACATTACTATGGGTTACTCTCAAAGTTTTGTTAATTTTAAAATTAATGGCAAGGGCCGGGGAGATGGCTCAGTGGAATAAGTGCTTCCTTGGCACATGCAATAGCATGAGTTCAATCCCTGGTTCTTACAAGAAGAAAATAATAATGGGAAACCATTGAAAATAAACAAATGATATGAACAAATGGGTTTTGCTTTGTTTTGTTTTTAACTTATATATTTGACACAGGGTCTTGCAAAACTCATACTTTTGAAAGACCCTATAATCCAGTCAGTGTTGTGAATGGGTAAAAGTGAGGAGTGATTATTGTGTGACCAGATAGCGAGCTACTGTAATATTGAAACAAGAATTGTGGGAGCCTGGCCAATGCCAGTTCAGTAGTCATTGGGACAGGAGTAGATATTTTAAAATTGGGAGCTAAGGTGAGCAACGTTTTTAATAGAGAAGGGATAAACAGGAGGAAGATGCTGATCTTTACAAATGAGTGATGGCTATTTCACTCACTGAGATAGACAACCTTGGAGAAATTAGTTTAGGGAATGGGTAGGTGAGGAGAACTCTTTCTCTGATTATATATTGCCTCTGTGACTTTTAATAAGACAGCAAATCAGAAATAGGATGTATTAGTCTAAAATAAAGTGATTTAGAGAAATGTTTTGAAAATAATTTGGAATAGCTTTCACTCACAGAAAGCTCTCAAACTGATTTGAATGAAGAATATTATATTTTTATAAAAATATTGAAAATAAAAATTAGTGTAGCTTGATCAAAAGTCCATTAGAGAGTAAATTCAAAACAAATAAAAAAATGGATGGAATGTTAACTCTTCACATCACATTGTGTTACATTTCTAGATATCTAACTATTGCCAAGATAATTATTTCTCTATGAGTCAGTTAATAATCCTTTGCAAATGGCTAACATATTCTGCATGGCTATTAAATTTTAACAATACATTTTAAGTATTTATTGAATGTAAATTGCATCCCATCTGTGGTGGTGCACCTTTGGGAAGTTGAGAGAAGATAGCAAATTTGAATCAGCCTTTGAAAGTTTATGAATCAGCAAGGTCTTGACTCAAAAATAATTGAAAACAATTTTAATTGAATAAAATTTAAAAAGTCTTAAGAATGTAACTTGGTACAAATTCCCTGGGTTTAATCTTACTGCAAAAAGCAAACAGAATAAACATCATTACTTAACAATATTTCCATTTCTGAATCAGCAAAATAAAAATATCTTCTGCCTATCTACTTGTATACTACCTGAAGAAAGGACCTCATGGCTGAAAATGATGGCACAGGGTAGCCTGGCCTTGATTGTGGACTGAAAACTTGGTTTTCTGGCTAACTTAGAGATTTTTCTCAGTTCCAAAATTGGTTCATATTTATAATTCCTTAAAAAATTTACAAGTGAAATAATTTTATGTCTTTAGAGCTGAAATGGAAAAGTCATATGCTTAGGTCCATTTATGTCTGCTGGTAAATGTATTGATTCTGTACTTCAAGAAGTTAAAAGTAAAACAAAATATAACCAGAAAAGTAATTGTGATTTAAATTCTAAAGAATAGAGGTTCATACACACACATGATTTTTTCTTTCTACACCCCTTCCTTTGTCTACCCCTGTCAAAGGTGGGCACTCCATTGTCATTCAACTAATGTAGGTGCCTGAACTCAACAACACAATCCAGCACAGTCCAGCATTCTACCACAATAGTGAGTTATTCAAAGAAGTTGTCGACCATAGCCATTTACAGCTCAGCTTAA
>PVKA01000992.1:61485-86368 GCA_004027165.1 Ctenomys sociabilis
TAAAATACAAATGTCAATCAGACAGTTTCAAGACACCTTAACCATACACATTCGATGAATTAATACATTGCAAACTGTTTTCATAACGTTTTGGTATTGTACAAGGTGCATACATGATATTATATTTACAGATATTATTTTAGCAGATATCTCTTATCAGTGAATTAAGAGTGTAGTTGCTTACTTATCTTATTTTTTTGTACCTGAATTATATCAAAAATTCAATAATTATTTACCTATTGGATGACCATAGTACTAAAAGCCGACATAATATCCTGTCCAACCACCATTAGTGCAGATCTTGCCTCTCATAGGATTATGTAGAAGCACAGTGTTATCTATCCCAACTGTACTGTCTATACACACACATCATGATTTTTTCCTTCTACAACCCTTCCTTTGTCTACACCTGTCAAAAGTGGGCACTCCATTGACATTCAACTAACTTAGGTGCTTGAACTCAACACCACAATCCAACACAGTCCAGCATTCTACAACCATAGTGACTCATCCACATGGATGACACAGACAAAGGAACTACAGAATAATGTACAGGACTACAAGATAAACCCTAAGAGGACTTCACTGACCACATAGGAAATATAAAGTTCTTGTGTTGGTATATAAGTCTTGATCTACCTAGGTCTTGGCCATCCAGCAGAAAAGTATAAAAATGAAGTATACATCGTGAGCCCATAATATTAAGTTGAGCTGTAAATGGATATGGTCGACAATTTCTTTGAATAACTCCTTCTACCTTTGGAATGAGGTGAGAAATTCCTCCTGGTCCTTGTTGTGCACTGAGTCAGCAGGGAGCTTTTGTTAATCTCAGATAGCTCAGGGCAAACCTTTGGAGGTACCTGACCTCTCACATCTCCCAAGGTTCCTTGTCTGCACTAACACATCAGGAAGGTGAGGAGTTAGTTGGATCATTGGCTGTGCTTTGGCCACAGATGGTGGGGTCCTTCTGCTTTCTGGGGATCAGGTGGACAGGCCTGATTGACAGACAGGGTTCTGGTCTAGGTCTGTCCCTGAGTTGAGAGCATCACTGTATCCTAGGTGAGGGGCTTGAATGCAAGCCCTGTTCCTCCAATGACCCTCATTCTGTAATTGCCCTCTGGCTGCCTCAGTCTCAAGGTACTAGAAGCATCTGGCCTTTTCAAAGGACAAGGACCCAGGCAGCAGAAAGCCGTTTGCAGGCTGTATTTATTCATTTTTCTTAGGCCTCGCTCTCTCCCTAATCCCAACCCTCAGCTGTCTGGATCCAACCAGCCAAGCTCCAGGGTTGTAAGCTCCCTCCCAGCCTGAACCCAGCCCTCCTGGCCAGACCCAGAGGGCCCTGTGGATCCAAATTCGGCTCTGCAAGGACTCCTGGCTGAGCAGCCCCAGCAAATATTGGATCTCTGCTCCTCTAAGCAGGAGGAATACTTTCTGGCTTCCCTGGGGTGCCCTGAGGATGAATTATTTACTATTTGTAAAGCACTTTGTAGAGTTCAGTCTCATTACACAGGGACCACAGTGCTCAAGAGCAGCTCTGGATGCCTGACAGGGCGGTTGTTACTATTAAGCATTTATATAGCACTTTACATTTGCTGAGTGCTTCCTAATCATTTATTAGTTAATTCTCTCGCACTCCAGAGCTGTCAGCAGACTGCAGCCACCCTGCTCTCCTGCCTGGACAGGCAACTATGGGGTCAGGAAAGCTGTGGCCTAGCCCCATGGTGCCCAGTACTTCTGGCTCTGAGCTTAGGTTGCACTCAAGAGAGGGCAGAGTGGCTGGGCTGGCCTCAGAGCCATGAGCTGGCTGTGGCTTTCAGTCCCATGACCAGTCTGCTCAGCTCCCGAGGAACACACCCTCTGAGACACTTGCCTCGATGATTTGGGTGGTTGACTCAGGCGCACCCTACATGTGTGTGCTTCTGGGGCATCAAGTACTGAGCTCTGGTTTTAGAGTCATAGCTGGTGACACACTTACAAGAATGGTGACCCTCACCACATTTCCGAAGGGTCTGGTGTTCTGGTCCTCAGTGTCCCATCAGGAACAGAAAAGTCAAGCAGGCTTCCAAGAAGGAAGTGGGGAGGACTTGCTCAGGATAGAGGCTTGGTCATGGTGAGCATGGACTCTGGTTACTGTCATGAGATTCTGCTTCTGAGGAGCCACCAGCAAGCCCACCATGTGGCCCAGAGAAGAGCTTTGAGTCAAGGCAATGCACGACAACTCTGCACATTTCCAGATTTTGCTCTGGTTGCCTAAAGATAAGGATAAGGAAAGTGTAGCTGTGTCACTTGGAGCCTCAGCTGTGAATAAGTCACCTTCGTTGGAATCACACAGTTTTTGAGACTTTCCCTGATGAACAAGTGTTTAAAACTACACTGACTCTCTGACCTCCTCTCTGGGCTCTCACATGGGCTTCCCGGGTGAACAAGCAGCTTGGGACTCTTGGTGCTAAGAGAGAGTCTTAGCCAATGAGGCGCCAACAGCCAGGTTGTGAATACAAGACCCCACGACTTAGAAATCACAGGTTGCATAGATGATGGTAAAATTCTAACATTGGAAAGGAATTTAACATCTTCAGCTCTATTCCCTTATTGTTACTTAGAATAATGGCTGTGATCACCCGCCACACTCAATTAATTACTGGCTTTGTTATTTTGACAATGCCTGGCCAGGAATCCATGCCAGTCGACTTCCTTGAAACCTCATTGTTGGGAAGCTTTTGAAGCAAATGGGTTGAGGACTGAAGTCAGAAATGAACCCAGGCAATGCATATTTTTTTTTTAAATTTTCAATACAATATTATAAAGTAAAGAGCATACTAAATAAAGACAAAACCATTGGCCTCTTGCGCATTATAAATTCATAATTGTAGGAAATTTATAATTAATTTCCACTTACCAGCCCTTCCTCTCTAGAAACTGTTGATATCTCTTTCTCACAGTTTCAACAAGATGCTTGTAAACTCTCTTGGCTTCTTTCAGAGGCTGTGTTTAAAGGGTACCATATTCTGAAGCACCATCATCTCCAGGAACTCTTCATGCCCTGGGCTCCCCACCTGTGTTGGATAGGATTTTTACTAGGAATCAACAAAATTCATGTCAGTTAGCTTCATCAGAAAGGAAATTTTAGACTGTACAAGTCTGCTTACAGGATCTCCAGGGAAACCAGGGAATGAACCTGGCTGCCACACAGCCAGGAAATTGCCCAACTGAGCTTACACAGAACTGCTCTAGCCAAGTTCCACACTCGCCACCCATGGTTTCTTGCCCCTGGCACCAGGGCTCTGCAGCTGCAGAAAGGAGCCAGAAGCTTCTACCATGGGGCATCCTGGAGGACACTGGGTCCTGCCGAGTGGCCTGCCTCTTCGTTGTGCTTGTCACCTCCCATGTGCGCTGGACACTAGATCACCTGCGAAGCTCTGTCTATGACACAGCCTGGAAAATGCAGTGTCTAGGCTCTTGGTCTCTGTAGAACAGAAAGCACTGTGAGAAGAAAATTAGCTGACTGATCAATTTATAAGATTGGCCACAGTGCCTATTGTAGCAATGGGTCTCGGTAGTGATGGCTGACCCCTCCTTTGTATTGGTACGCCATATTTGGCTATGCCTTCATATGTGATGGACATTTGATTTGTTTCCTCCTTTTAGCTATTGTGAATAGTGCTGCTACAACATTTGCATGCAATAGGGCCAGTGAGATAGCTCAGCAGACTAAGTGTCTTCTTAGACAAGTGCAGGGACCAGGGTTTAATCCCGGGCACTACATATGCTGCACTGGCCCTGTCCCAGGGCATGCTAAACTGGCCACCGAAACAGGGTGTGGTGGCACATGCCTGTAATCTCAACATTGGAGAGGGTGAAAAACCAAGAGGATCACTACAAGTCTGAGGTATGTAGTGAGATTATGTACCAAACACATAAATAAATAAATAAGAATTTTGGTGCCAATTTATTTTCTTTTTTCTAGGGTACACTAATGGGAGTGGGATTGTGGGGTCATATGGTCACTGCCACTCTGTTTTCCACAGTGACTGTGTTGTCTTATGGTCCCCCTGGTATCATGTCTGAGTCACATTAATCACATCCTCTCTGAGACTTGCTATTGTTTGACTTTGTTTCTAGTCATCCTAGTGAGTAGAGTCTTTGTGGTACTTTTGTTTTGCATTTCCACAAGAGCTAATGATTGCCTCATCTTTTCATATTTGTTGTGATAAAATCAGGGTGAGAGTTTTGGGACCTGACTGCATCCCACCTACCTTTGCTAGAAGTCAAGAGTGCAGCTGGTATCAGAGGCTGGAGACAGCTTCTCTCTGTGCCATCTTTCCTAGACAGATCACTGGTCTAGGAACTACACTTCCCTAGCTGGGCCGAACTGCAGTTCCTGGGTTGGTAAAAGCCCCACAGCCAGCTCCCACATTTCCTCCCTCAACAACCTCCCTGGCCTCCCCATGTCCTCTTCCATTTCAGGCCAGCTAGAGCCCATCTCTGGCCTTGTCAGAAAGGTCAAGAGGAGCTCATGGGGGGAGGGCCAGATTCCTTCACGTGGGACTCTAAAGGGCCTCCCAGTAAGGACTAAGTTCCTACTCTTGAGCCCTGTGCACCCTAGGCAAGAACTCCCCACCAAGTGCTCCCAACCCCCCGCACCTCTTAAAGGGAGACATACAATAGCCCCAGAATCCCTTGTTCCTTTCTCCTCTGGCCACTGCCCTGGGAGAGGTGTAGTCTGCTGCTTGGGCTGCCTTCTGCTGGCTGGGTTCAGCTGTGTCACACTCCATATGCACATCCACAGGCTCTGGCATGGGTGTGTGAGTTTAAAAGCAGAAACCAGAAAATGGTCAACTGCTATCTTTCATATGAGAGAGGTCCTGAGGAAAATCTAGAAGTGGATCTGATGCTGGGAAGATTGAGAGGTGAGTTTGGCAAACATTATCTTAAAAAGCCAGATAATAAATATTTTAGTCTTTATGGGCCATTAGGATTTCCTGTCACAGCTACTTATCTCTTCACAGGAGCTCAGCAGGATCCCTGGATGGTATGCAAATGAATGGGTGTGGCTGTGTATCCCTATACAACATGCAAATGAGTGGGTGTGGCTGTGTATCCCTATACAACATGCACATGAGTGGGTGTGGCTGCATCTAGTGAAGCAGAGACCTATACCTGTGTAACTCTGGGGGTGACAGTGCAGGGTGGTGCGGAGACAGGATACCTCTTGAAAGGAGACATGAGGAATGGAACATCTCCTTTTGTTGCCCATATCTTCTCTGATACCAACCAGTGGTTCCATCTTGTGCCTCACAAGATGATTCTCACGTGAGCTGCACAGACTGGAGTAGCCAGCCACAGTGAGAGCGTTGCGCTCACCCTACCACTGGAGCTCAGGAAACTCTTGTGCAATGTTCACCTACCACTAACTGGAACCAACATTGCGATTCATTTTATTTATCTATTTATTGTTTTTTTAAAATGTATTCAGTACAGGTTCTGTGGGGTCTCCTGTTTTCAGCCTCCCATGTGCTGGGATTAGACGTGTGCACCACCTTGCCCAGTCTCAGTAGTCCTTTCAGTGTGCCTCAGGGGCAGGGCCTGCACAGTGTGTTGGGAATCAAACTCCAGTCCCTGTGCTCTGCCTACATAGGCGCTTTAGTCCACAGAGCTATCTGGCTGGCCCTTTTCCAACATTGTGATTTAAACAGTAGAAATTTGCTTGCACATCTGGAAGGTCCAGCTATTGGTGGAAAAGCAGCAGGAGGTGCTTAAGCAGCCTCCCGTGTGCACACATGGGAGCTCCGCTTTCCCACCTGCAGTAACGCTGCCACACACAAACACATGATATTTTAGTCAGTAACCCATGGAGAAGAGACAGAAGACCTAGGCAGGCCGCAGAGCCCTAGGTCAGGAGACCCTACCGCCCGGGGAGGGAGGGCCGTTCACTGCTTGTGACCTGTGCTCTGGCCTAGGCTTCCATCAACTGCCTACTGTGTGGGCACAACAGCCCATGCTGGCACCAGATTCAGCTGAGTTATACAGCAACTAACTAACCTGGAGAATCTTTTCCCTGTAGAAATAGAAGCTACTTGGTTTTCATTCCTATGGATCAGTGTATGTGGCTATCAACTCCACCTGCTTTTGCTTCTCAGGAGCTCATCTGACTTGTGAAGTGAAGGTGGTGTAAAGACTAGAACTTGAGGCTGGTTATTCTGATCATGAAGACAGAACCAGACCTTTGGCTAGAGAAAGCCCTTTCACGACATTTTATTTTATTTCTTCTTTTTACTTTTATTTTTAAATTTGGTTTAAAGAGAGTATAATAACAGTTAATAAGACATCAGAACAGTACACATTTAGAAGAACAAGATAAGAGGTATCCAACCATGGTTTTGTTCTATATAAACATAATTTTGTTTTCTGAATGATGATGGCCTCACCAGGGCACAGATCTCTTCTCAGGACACGAGAGGAAGCCAGCCTGATGACTGTCCATGGACTGTCTGTCTTCAAGAACATCTCTGCCCAAGCTCCTTCAAGAAGAACACTGAGGCCCACGTGCTCAGAGAGGCAAAACCTTTCAGGCAGTCAGAAGCACATTAACCGCCCCCAACAGAGGCATAGTGAGAGAGCAGCTCACAAAACAGGAGCCAGAAGGGCGCATGCGGCACAGCCCCATCAGCAGCTAAAAAATTCATGCGAACTCCCAGCAGTTGGCCTCATATGGTATAAATGGGCACTGCTTTCAAGAAGGCAATTTGGCGAAGTACTTGGAGGTTCATAAACAGGACCATGTTGGTGATACAGAAATGCCTCACCTGGAAATCTTTCCTAAGAGGGGATTAAAATAGGAGCAGGACTGTGTGTCTGAGTGTTCTGTGTAAGCAAGCCACAAGGTCAACAGTGAGAAATGTGCTTTAGGGCACTGCCTGGGGGGTGAACTAGTATGCAGCCATTATGAGCCAATCAGAAAAAGTCTGGCAACATAAAATGCAAAACAGGCAGGATTTGAAGGGTATGTGCAACATAAAATACAGGTCTCACCCCAAAGGCTGGAAGGCAGCTCACAAAAGTGATGTGCTGGCCAGATGGAATTCAGAATGACTTAATTTTTTTTTATTACAAAACATTATAAGGAATAACTATTCCTTCTTTAATGACTTACCTGTTAAATGACTCTGTGAACTTATGACCCAGGGCTTGGACTTATAGCCTATCTCTTTTTTATATATTTCTGAACATGGTGTTTATAGAGCCTCAGTATCTTCTTTCATACAGCGCATCTTGTTTTGAGAGTACTGTTACTGTGGTTTTATGTTCTGTTACACATCACAGTACTACATGTAAGAGTTATACAAAGAAAAGCAGAATCCCTCAGCTGGAGCTCCCTTTAACCTTCCATGTATTCTGAATGTTGAAATGTACATACTATAAGGAATTCCTCACTTAGTGACCAATTCACTTAACAACCAAGTCTCAAGAATCAAATTGAGTTTTTAAATGAGGAATTTCTGTGTACAGAAAGATAATAAACTCAAAAACCCAGCACCTCAATTACACAATGATTAACTTTCTTCAGTGTTTGCTTTATGTATATTTCAACATATATAATAGATGTTCATTTTTTAAAAAGGCATACACAACGTGCAATCATTGAGATAAAATAATTTTTACTTTATATCCTTTAAAAACTTCTACTTATAGACATTGGCAATTCTAAGGAAAGGGTATATCAGAATCCTTTGTACAGTTCTAACGGTCTACAGTTCTGTGCATGGGCACCACTTTCTGGAAATGGTTTGTATTTTATGTTGCTAGAGATTTTCTAATTGGCTCATGGTGTCTGCACACCAGTTTGCAAGCCAGGCAATACCCTAAAGCATCCTTCTTGTTGTTGACCTTGTAACTTGCTTACGCAGTGCACTCAAATGTACAATGCCGTTCCCTATTTTTGATCTCTTCTTAGGAAAGATTTCCAGGTGAGGCACTTCTGGATCACAGAAATGATCCTGCTTACAAATCTCAAACTGCTTTGCCAAATTGCTTTCCGTAGGTGATGCCACATAAAGAATGGTAGAAGAATGGTACAAAGGGTTCCATTATGACCTTTTTTAGGGTTTCCAGTGTTACTGTGACATGTCATTTGCTCTAAGCATCTTCCTTTCTGATACATACATTTTATTTTTCCTAAACCATTTGAAAAGAACTTGAGGATGTGATGTCCATTTATTCCTGAATTTGGCAGTGTGCAGTTCCCCAAAATGGAGTCATTTTTGTATGTAACCACAATCCTGTGATTATAGCCAGGAAATCAAGTCATGCTATGGGACCGATCTGCGCAACAGCCCATGACAGCTGCACCTCGGAAAGAACCCAGTCTGGTTTTCTGTTCTAAAGCCTACTCAGTTTTGAACAAAGGGATCAAATCTTTCTTTTGTCCTGTGCCCACAGGTCATGTAGTTTTCTGAAATCTAAGACTATTTAACTTAAAGGCTTTATTCAAATTTTGCCTGATGGTGTTCTTTGTAAGAAAAACAAAAAAACAAATGAAGTAGAAAGCAAACCCTAAATCATGTATGACATCAAGTTATGGCATCTCTTTCATCTCTTTGTCTCCATTCAGGAAAAGATCCCAAGGTCTTGTCTTCCCTGACACTGACATGTTCAAAGGCCAGTTATCTTGGAGTATGTCCCCTGCATGGGGCCTCTAGAGCTTCCCCATGGTTAGATTTTTTTTTGGACTGACCTACTGTTGACTATGGTAGTACCACAGCACAAGTGGTGATGTCTTTCTCTCAGTGTGTTGTGTCAGAAAGGAGATGATTACTGGTGATGTCAACTTTTTTTTTCTTTTTGTGGAAGCAGGGAATTGAACTCAGGCCATTGTTCTTGCAAGGCAAACACTTATTCTACTGAGCTATCTCCCAGGCCCCAGTGGTGATATCAACTTTGATCAGTCAAGAACAAGGAAAGTTCTTGTTTCCTTTTTAAAACTTAGAGTACCGAGTCATTCCTCCACATCCTGGTACTTTTCAAAGTCTTCCCACTCACCTTCAGTATCTGAAGGATGATGATTACCAAGCCATGCCTTTTAATTTCAAATTTTCTTCTGCTAGTTGACCTCTACTGTAAGGAAGAATTTTTTCTCTGTTGATTGATTGATTGATTGACCTGTGGATGGATTTCCAAACACAGCAAATGATTATCTATGATAATCTTATTTATTTTTATGTATTAACTATTCCATATCTGATGAGTGAGTAGCCTTTGTGTTGAATCCAGTGTTCTTTAGATAGGCCACCATGATGTCTGCACACATGCTAGCCCTGCATATTCCCACCTCATTTTCATTCTGCGCTGTGGCCTGGGAGTCAGCTATTTTGTTAAGTAATTCTGGATTCTCTGAGCAGATACCGTCCTTGGAATCAAAGGTATGGATAGCAATTGTGCCCACGGCTATTGGACATCATTGATTCTAGTGGTCCACACTAGCACATACCCACATCCACTCAATCCTTCCACACATGTGTAGTCTACACACTCACTTAGCAATCTTGTCTGATATTTTTGGTACACCTAAATCTAACTCAACCCCACAGGGATAATTTACCCTTCTCAGTTCCCCTCTGGACAGTTTCTCTTCTCCAGTTTTAATACATTTAACTCACATCACCCATAATGTGTTTATTTCTATGCTGAAATAAGTCATTTAAAGTTTGGATAGGTTCTGTCTTTTAATTGGAGAGAGCATGGGTTTTGTGTAGTTTTCTTTATTGTGTATTGTCTTTCTTTTTTTTTCCTGTAGAGTTTATTTGGGAAATGTGGATTTAGTCATAGCCACAATGTTGACTACCAACAGTAATTTCTTAACACCATCTAATATTCTCCATGTTCAATTCCCCAATTGTATATGTATCAGTCAATTGAGCTGTAATATTGATCATTCAGACTAATTTAAAATTTTAGAGGCCAGGGAGATGGCTCAGTAAATAAACACTTTCCTTATAAGGGAAGGGTCTGAGTTCAATTCCTGGTTCTGCCAAAAAAAAAAAAAATTGGCTTGGTAATGTCTTCTCTCTCTCTCTCTCTCTCTCTCTCTCTCTCTCTCTCTGTACAACAGGGTCTACAGGATGTCCAGGGTCTCATTGCACGGATATCAGACTCATAGTGATCCTTCTGTTTACAGCCTCCCCAGGATTACAGGTGTCTGCCACCATGCCCAGTCTCAATCGCCCTCTCAGCATGCCCTAGGGGTGGGGCCAGCATGGTAGACCCCTGCCCTAATGGTGGGGCTGGTGTGGCATGTGGTGCTGGATACCGAATCACTCTCCCTGCACTTGTCTAAGCTGGCCTAAGCAGGCACTTTAGACTGCTGAGCTATCTTGCCAACCCTTTTCACACTGTTTAAATAATCCATTGCAGCACCTCTTTCATGCTAAGGATGACCTAGACTAGCCTGTAAAATATACCATGTCCTGGATTTTTCTGATTTTATCCAAAGTGTGTCATTTCAGTTTTCGTGGCCCATGTACTTGCTTTTACCAGCAGTGGGGCCAGCACTTGCTCAAAGTCAGGTTCACTTTGCTTTGTTTGTGGTAACAGAGAAATGAGGAGTCTTGGACCTGGGGCCTCCTTTTGACTTGGCAGACATCATCCCTGATCTGCTTAAAGGGTCCTGTTAATCTTCCACCTAAGGGACTTCTGCTGTGATGGTCGTCAGGATAAGCATGGCCAGCAACAAGTAACTGAACACTTCCAAATCCTAAGTAGAAAGCATTCTGAACTTCCTAATACAGAGAAGGACTATAAACCTTTCTTAGTTATTGTGTTCCCTGACACCCCTAACTCTAAGGGGCAGAGGTTTATTTTGGCTTATATTTTGTAGAAGTTGCAGCCCATAATGGGCTGGCTCCAAGCCAGGGTGACTCACAGAAGAGAAACAGCTCCTGGCATGGGGGTGGGAAGCACTGAGAGATCAAGGGAGGAGGAGAGAGACAGACCTTTCCAGGCCACACCCACAGTGGACCACCCCCACCAATCAGGCTTCACCTCCCAACCTCATGCTTAGGTATAATCTCATCAATGAACAGCCTCATGCTCTGAACACCTATGAGTGGGGCTTTGGAAAACATCTGGATATAAACAAAAACAATGCCTGAGGCAAAGGATAGACCAATAATTACATGATCTAATTATTATACATCATGGACATGTGTTGAAATGCCATACTGTACCTGTAAATATTTATAATTCCTATATGTATATTATAAATAAATGGATTTTTAAAAAGAATCATTGCCTTGAGATGACAAAGCTGTAACTTTCTATTTCCACATGAGTAGCACTTAATTTCTCTCTATATTTACCCAAGATTGTGGGATAATTAAAAATACAAATGTATAACAATGAAAGTTCACACTAACTTAGCAACAGTAGCAAGCAGGGGCCAAATGGCATCCTTCATGTGAAAGGTTTTTAATCTAGTTTCCCAGACAGCCCAGGGCTAATTCCTCCTGAGAGTGCAGCGGATGTTCCTGAGCTCTGAGGGGTTTATTTTGGGATTGTGCACGGCCCCTTAAAGCCCTGCACAGGCCAGAAGGGATTTAAAATGCACTTATCCCATCACTCAGCATGTTCCCTTTGGGTATCAGCTATAGTAGCAGCCATCTGTCTCAGGGTGGTGTCTACACAACCTTAAAGTTGGGAGTGGCTCGGGACGCTGAGTGCGAGGCTAGCAGGACTGCCTAGGGCTTCCTAGCAACGGCATGTGCAGCAATGGACAATAACACCCTGCAGGAGGCACTGTATGTGCGTTGGGGGGGGGCACGTGAGCATGCGTGCATGTGGGATACATTAAATGTAATTCTTGGGAACATAACCATGATGGATAGCATGAAATAGATCCGAGGCTGCCTGAGTTAATGAGGATAGAACACAGAAAGTTAACAAAGTGAATAAAAGAAAAAATACAAGGCACACAGAAACCACTGCAGCCGCTGTGGTGGACTAACTAATGATCAGCTTGGAGCATCCAGCTGAACTGAGCCAGCACGGTGCTGGGCACGGAAGACCCGCTTGAGGACTGCTACATTCAGCATAAAAGAAAAACCAGAGGTAAAGATGATGTACTGTGGCTGGAGATGCTGGTCACACTGGCTTTCCTGATGTGAACTCTGCTGTTCTCATCACTGGAGGAGCTCTGGTCCTCGCTGTCACAGAGGATGGCTGCAGTTCTGTTCAGGGCAGCTCTTGTCCTTACCTTGACTGTCGCTTCTTGGCTCCAGGCAGATCCCTCAGCCTGTTGGCTCAGATCCTTCATTCCACTGTTGCAGACTTTCCAATTTGCACCACTGACCTTTGTTCCTTTCCAGGGCAGACTATTGCTACAGACTTGCATGAGGCATTGTTGTAGGCTCTAGGTAGGCCTCCAGCTGGACTTGTGTAGGACATGGTGGTGGCATACAAGCCCTCAGCTGGATATTTT
Organism: Ctenomys sociabilis; assembly: GCA_004027165.1. Taxonomy (NCBI): domain Eukaryota; kingdom Metazoa; phylum Chordata; class Mammalia; order Rodentia; family Ctenomyidae; genus Ctenomys; species Ctenomys sociabilis. The sequence continues at coordinate 73,955 of PVKA01000992.1, forward strand.
GCTGAGCGCTTGTATGGACACATCTCTTGTACTCTTTTGAATTTGACTTTTTGGGTGAATATTATAAAAATAGTTCTATAAATTAGGTGTATCACTTGTTTTTTGAGTCACTATGTGCCCATCCTGCAGTACTCCTTTAGTATTGGGGCTGTAGGGCCAACTCAGTATTCAAAGTTGCAGGGCCAGTGAGATAGCTCAGCAGACTAAACACCTGCTTTGGCAAGCGCAGGGACGAGAGTTTGATCCCCAGCCCCACATGCCAAGCTGGCCCCGCCCTTGGGGTCCACTGAGCCGGTAATCAAGTTTGGGTGTGGTGACGCATGCCTATAACCCCTGAGCTGGGGAGGCTGAAAGCAGGAGGATCACTATGAGTCCGAGCTGTGCAGTGAGACCTTGTACCAAATACATAAACAAAAACAAAACAAAACAAAAAAAAACAACAAAAACAAAAAACAACAAAGTTGCAACAGTAAGTTCTTTCTATAAAATAGGGCAGTGTTTACCTAAGATCCGCATGTATTGCCTGTGAAATTTGAACCATTTCTAGAGGAGTAACAATAACCTAGCACAGAGTAAACTCTAAGGAGTCATTGTCCTGAACTATGAGGGAACAGCAAAAAGACAGAAGGTTTGAACATGTTGGATACAGATGCAATTTCTTCTCAAATATTTTTGACCCATGGTTGATGAAATCTGTGAATTATGAGGGACTGTCTATATAAATTATAAAACAAGGTGGTGGTCACTCAACACTTGAGAGGACTGAAGGGTAGGGGGAAGCAAACTGGCCTTAGTTTCAGCTGCAGCTTTCTGTCAGTGACTCATTTTATATCTACATATATGAATTATTTATGCACTTACAAAAGGATGTATACACAAAACAGGGGAAGAAATATGTCAAATAGTCCTAGAGTTATCCTAGGGTCTGAAATATAGGTTGGTATGGTTTCATTTTTCTCTTGGTGTTTTTCTGTATTAAAAAATCCTAAGCATTGCAAAATGGAAGGTCAGGGCTTTGCTTAGCAGCAACAAAAGCAGTAAAACTTGTCTAAAATGACGCACAGCAGGTCTGTGGAGGGATGATGGCCCTTCGGGGTACAGAAGCTCATCCAGGCAGGCAGCTGCTACTGGGGCGGGGACAGTCCCAGGAAGGGGACTTCTTAGAGGTTCCTGATGGCCTTCTGCAGTCTGAGGTTCTCTTGACACAACCCTGACGCAGTCACATCTGCTGATCCCATCCCGTCCTGTCCACCTTCCCATAGAGCCGTGGGCGGAGGTCAGGGACACCCAGGGAGGGTGCATAGGCGTGGGAGGGCAGGCCCGCCCGGAATGGGGCTCCAGCCTGGGTGTGGCTTCTCCAGCTGCCCAGGCTCCTGCCAGCAGCCAGGGGTGACAGCGACCACTTAGTGGGAAGCCTGGGAAAGGGCACCGTCTCCCCTCCAAGGGTGTGTTTGGAATGCTGTCACCTTCCGGAATGGATGATGGTGGAGTTTGCACGTGGCTGGTTTTATTTTTATCCGACATTTCTGGAGAAAGCTTAATGGCTTCGAGTGCGCCTCTCTGTTTGTGAAATTTAAAAGGGGGAAAAGGAGCGTGCATAATTGCAATCCCACAGCAGGGCAATCGGCCTGCTACTGACTATTAGGTCCCATTAAAGATGTAATATCTGTGGTGTCTCAGGAGAAATTCCTACTTATTTATGCTTAGTATTAGGGCAAATATTAGTTAGCATCAAAACAGGATGCAGTTAAGTCTAATCTGATGCCACTGGTGGAGTTGGCTTTATAAACAAAATAAGTGGCAATTACTTTTACATCGGATTGATCATGTTTTCAAGCAATTCCATTTTGTGTTCCTGAGACAGGTCCAGCAGGAAGGTGAGCACTTTAGGAAATGCACAGGGTGTGCTTTTAATCACGCTTTATTTAAATGCGTGAAAGAAGGCAGCTACCCCCTTCTCCCTTCTCCTCCTCCCTAGGTTCTCCTCTGGGGCAGTAATTAGGAAATACAGCCCAATATAGGAAATGAGCATTGCTGCTTTTATGAGGATTTTAAAGCAAGCAGCTTTGTTCCTGTGGTGGAAAGAGCTGCTCTTTCTCAGAAGGTGGCAGGTCCTTTCAGGCTACCTGGGGCTGAGGGTCCTAGAAGGCGGCAGTGTGGGTCAGCTGCTTCCTGTGAGAAAGAGTGGAGAGGGCCTCATAGGCAGGAGTGGGCCCTAGCAGGCAGGCTGACTCTCAGGTAGGGCCTGGGAACAAGTGCCTTGTCTTCCTGCATAGCAGCTGATGGCCAACATCAGCTATTTCTTGCCCCATTTGGTGAACTCGGGTTTCTGGAATCTTCTCCTGAGCCCATGACCTCAGGTTCTTAAAGCCTCACCTCCAGGACTCTTTCAGGTATCCACAGTGTCCTTAACCCCTTGTGGGAAGGGTATGGAGCCCACTAGTGATAGGAGGTCCCAGCCTGCACCGCACGTGGGGCACCTGACATACACAGCCTTGCATCCCACTGGCTCCTGTCTGGAGTAGAGATGGGCCAACCAGGCATAGCTTTGTACAGCACAGGAGCAGGGCCACGGGAGTCCCCGTGGGCCCAGGGCTTGTCCTCATAGCACAGCTTCCACATGGTTCCTCACACTGCACACACTGTTGACATTTCCCTCTTGTGGCTAAAGGCCCCCAACTATGGTGGGGCTCTGGGGACTTCTGAGCTGTGCCTGGTGGCCCATGCTAAACAGGAAAGGCTCGCCTAACCCTTCTCTTCCCATTCACAGAGAACAGCCTCTCTATCGCCCTGCGTGCCGGCCAAGCACTTCTCCTTCAGTCCACTCTCACCTTTCTTGTCAACCTATCCCTGTCCCTTAGCATCACTTCCACAGAGGCCTCCTCTCTGCCTTAGGAACACTGTGCCTCAGTCTTTGTAAGTAGTCCCTGATGGCAGTGGGGTGAACTCCAGAGTTTCCTTGCATATGAAAGTACACAGCTACTCCAGGCTCTTCAACGAAACAGTGCTGCATCTGCACACAAGCCCCACACACTCCCTCCATATGCTTTAATTCAGTGGTCCTAAACTTTTTGGCACCAAGAACCTGATTTTGTGGAAAGCAACTTTTTCGTGGACCAGGGCTGGCAGTTGTTTTAGTGCTTTCAAGCACATTACATTCAGTATGCACTGTAGTTCTATGATTGTTACATTGTGATGCATAGTAAAATGATTCAATAATTCACCCTGATGAAGGATTGATGGGAGCCCTGCAACTGCACAGTCCCCGACAGGAGGGAGGAGAGACAGTGTCGCCTGAAGTGTGTTGCTTTCGTCCAGTCTGCTCTACTGTCTCACTTTGGTTTCCATCACTGAAGAGAACCCCACCTCACACTGATAGGAAGTTGGAAATGGAAGGGGGTTTTTCAGGGCTTTTGGGGCAATGTCAGGATATTCTGTCTTGACTTTAGCCCAGGGCATTTAGAGATATGAAGTTGTCAGAAACATATTTTTATTTTTTTTCTGAATTAACAAATGGATGATTTTATTGAGAGGACAAGATCGGTGTTTACTGCCAACCATCTAGGAAAATAAAGCATAGCGACTTATACAATACTTTGGTTTAAAAATTATTTATGACATAAACATCAAACTAGGTATTTGAAGAAACAAATGAGACCTAAGTATAAAATAGAAACCATGAAAACAAGCTTGTGTAGAGGAATGCAGATCTTCAAGTGGTATTTAAGGAAGGCCTGGACACCTTCCTTAACCAACAACGCCCCAGTGGTGCTGGCGTGTTGCCTCCCAAGACACAGGACAGTTACCAGCACCTCGATTCTCATCTTCCACAAGGAGGTTATGAGCAGGAACAACTTGTGCTTCACGAAGGTGAACTGAAACTGGCGCTATCAGCCTTGTTCAGACGGGTGTGCACAGCCCACCAGCATCCACCAGCAGTCACCTTTGAGGCATCATGGTGTCCCTCACAGTTTCACTTAATCTCTGAATAGGCGCATGCTGTGAAGGGGCCTCTTTGTTTTCTGTCCTCTGACAGGCAACTATATTCCATCAAGGTTCTGTTCAGTAATTTTAAAGATGCTTCTGCATCTGGGGCTTGGCTGTAAAAGAGCACGTGGGATAACATCTCATTTGCTTTATAAACATACCCATACGGAAACATAGTTTTCAGGCTGCTCTCATTTGCAACCTCAAATAGTCGATCCTCTCTGAGCATAGAGAAAATGGTTTCATCTGGCTTATACACACATGAGTCACAATCCATTCATTCCCAAGTCAGAGATCATTTGTGGTTGGGGAATAACGCTCAACCTCTTTTGAAAGGTGAGACAGGTGATCATTACCAATTGGGAGAAAGAAGGCCCTGGCGCAGTCTCTTTTAAAAATCTCTGCTGATGTTTGAGACTCATCAAAAATCCCAACGTTCATGCATCACTCCTGTAACTCAGTTAGGTTTTGAATGCATCCACTTTATCTGCCAAGTTGAACATACCTGTCCTTCTCCCCTGAAGTGACAGAATGAGTTCCCTGGGCAGAGAGAATAAGTCACATAAGTAGCAAATTTGGTGACTGGTTCTGTGTCACTGGAGTATATCTCCAGTGGTGACTGCTTTTCTAAAAGAAATCTCTGGAATGGCTATCATAATTCAAAAACCGGCCCATGATCTTCCCTTAAAAATCCATCTCAAATCCAGTCCGGAAATGGGCATCCAAGATGAACATACGCTTTTCAGAGGAAGAAATTCTAAAAGCTAATAAATACATGAAAAATGATCTGCATCATCAGCCATCCATGAAATGCAAATTAAAACAACACTAAGATACCATCTCACCCCAGAAAGAATAGCTATCATAAAGAAATTAACCAGCAATAAACATTGGAGAGGCTGTGGGGAAAAAGGAACCCTTCTCCACTGTTGGTGGGAATGTAGTCTGATGCAACCATTATGGAAATCAGAGTGGAAGCTCCTTAAGTAACTAAGACTGGAAATCCCATTCAAACCAGCTACCCCCTAGTGGGAACTTTCTCAGAAGAAATGAAAATGTCATTTCATAGTGATATATGTGCACCTATGTTTACAGCAGCACAATTTGTGATAGCCAAATCTTGGAAACAACCAAGATGCCTGCCACCTGAGGAATGGATGGAAAAGATGTAGTGTTTCTATACAATGGAGTGTTACTCAGCTATAAAGAATAATAAACTTGAAACCTTCATATACAAGTGGATGCAACTTGAAGATATACTCATAAGTGAAACCAGACCTATATGTGTAAATATTGTATAGTCTTCCTAGTGTAAGAACTCAAAAGAAGACATAAAAATTGAAAGGTATAACACAACTTAATGGAAAGCGAGATCTTAAAGATTAAACAACGAAGAGAGGGTTAGGAGAAAAGCTAGGAAACATGACAGGGAAAAACCATACATTTATATATACAAGATGGTTGAGTCAATGGTCCTAAGAATCTCTGTCAGGTTTTTGAAATTAGAAGTTACTTGGTAGGATTCTCACCCTCACTAACTATATATGCTGATACCTGTGAACTAAGCAACTGCACCAAGGATAGCAATGTGTAGTACTAGAGCCTTGCTTGGAATGCCTGTCATTCTGGTCTTCTAAATGCCTACCCTTACTCTCTCTCAAGTAAATGTTTATTTTTAAAAAAGGTAATAAAACAAGAGACAAGAAAAAATGTCATGGGACTTTCCTGCTATAATGTTGTATATGGTTAGATTTCTAAATTTCTGTGTAAAAATGTGTAATTGTTTATTCTTTTACATTTTATTTTTCACATTCAATAGGGATTTAATGATTAGCATATCAAAGATTGACAGAAAATACTGCTCCGTGTTAGGTCTAAGGCATTCGATATTCAGACAGATACTGATGTTAAGCTCAACTGCCTATGTTGTAGGGTAATTAAGCTACAGGCCTGGGGTAAGCTTCATTCCGGAGGGTTAACAACTTATGTTTTCAGACCAAAAAGTTAGAGAAAAAGAAGGGCTACAGGGATAGCCAATATTTTGGCCCTAGCCCTTCAAGGTCAGTGAGGACTCAGGAACCTGTACTGTAACACCCTGTAACTCAGTGAGGTCCCAAATTTTCTGATCAAGGAGATTACGGGGCCACAGAGGAAAGTGATCAGTGATGCATAGTGTACCTAAGGAAAGTCAACTAGAGAAAAAATATTCTCTCAGGCTTTCACAGTGAGCAAATTGGTCAAGCAAAGGCCATCACTCATTCAGATGGCTGACATTGACAAAAAATCTACAGCTTGCTGTACATGGTTTCAGGGTAAATCCTGAGGAGATCTGACTGACCTCATCAGATACAAAAGTTACATTTCTTGTTATATAGGTTTTGCTTTATCTTGGTACTAACCATCCAGCAGAAAAGTATATAGTACTGTTCTTTGATCTTTGTTGCAGTTATGACCTTAGCACCTACTGATATTTGGGTGCAGATCTACAAAGTTTGAATTCATTCAGTTGTGCCTGACTTGGGTCTGGCTGCTGTGCTCAGCTCCATCCTGCTGCAGTCCTTGGGAGTGAGCCTGTTGTGCCACTCTGGCAAGATGTTCTGTTCCTGGATTAGCTGGGTAGTTCTGGCCCCTAGCCTGTCTGCAGGGACTTCAGCTGCAGAGTTTTACCCTAGGCCTGTATGGCAGGCCTGTGGTGGGTCTGGAGGGGACAAGGGGGCACAGGGGATCCTGGAAACTCTCCCACACACTTTCTGGGTCTGGGTTTGGGCTGGCTCCAGAGGGGTGGAGGTGTACCAAGGTTGTGGAGGAAGGTCTCACTGAAGCTTCCTGGGCTGGCTTTTGGGGGGAGGGTGGTCCCAAGAGCATGGAGGAAGATCTCATTCACAAGTCAAGCCTGGCTTGGATCCAGAGTGATCCAGCAGGTGCAGAGGAGCCCAGAATCTCTCCCATCCAGCAGAAAAGTATAACAAGAAAGGTATAACAAGTAAAGCTGTATTAATATGTTGAGTTGTAAAAGGCTCAAGTCAACAACTTCTGACATTGCCAGTCCTGTGTATAACCCACTACTATTATGGTTTATGGGACTATATTGGATTATTTTGCTGAATTCAGCAATACATGAGATACAGTCTGGCCATAATTGGTATGTCATGACAAGCAGTACATATTTAGAAGACCAGAATGGCAGGCATTCCAAGCATGACCCCTCTATTACACATTGCTATCTTCAGTGCAGTTGCTCAGTTCACAGGTATCAGCATATATAGTTAGTCAGGGTGAGAATCCCACCAAGTAACTGCTAGTTTGAACAACCTGCTGATAGTTCTGAGGATCATTGCCTTACCTATTTTGTGCATATAGATGTGCGTCTTTGCCCTTGGCATGTTTCTTAGCTTCTCTCCTTGCCCTCTTTTCATTGTCTAATCCTCAAGTTCTTGCTTTCCTTTTAATTGTGTTATACCTTTCTATTTGTATCTCTTCTTTTGAGTTCTTATACTAGGGCCACTATATGATATTTACACATGTGGGTCTAGTTCAGGCTTTCACAGAGAGCAAATTGGTCAAGTAATGGTCATGACATTGGCAAAGGTTCTTCAAAGTGCAGTACAGGGCTACAGGATAAACCCTGAGGGGACTTGACTGACCTCATCAGATACAAAAGTTACATTTTTTGTTATATAGATCTTACTTTTTCTTGGTCTTAACCATCCAGCAGAAAAGTATAAAAATGAGGTATATAAAGTAAAGCCATATTAATATGCTGGCTGTAAAAGGCTCTAGTCAACAACTTCACTGGATAACCCACTGCTATTATGGACTGCTGGACTGTGTTGGAGTGTTTCACAGAATTCAAGCACCTATAATAATTGAATGACAGTAGCATACCCATCTCTGACAGGACTTAACAAAACAAAGGGAGGATCATTCTGCATTTGTATATACAGAACAGTTAGGATAAATATGCAGCTACTTTCCCTTAATTCTATGAGAAGAAACATTTGCACTAATCATGTTTGGATAGGACATCCTGTTGGATTCTTGTACTATGGATAGCCACTAGGAAGATAACAATGTAAAAAGTATTTATTGAAACTGTACTATAAATTATCTTAAAAAAATAAATAGGTATACGGCTACATTCTCTTAATTCAATGAATAGAGGGATCTGCTCTAATAGTGTTTGCAAATAGAATATCATGCACCTTGTACAACAAATACCCACTAAGAAAGCAATATGAAATGTATTAATTATTGAATCTGCCCTACTAATTTGATTTGAAACTGTTACATTGCTATTTGTTCTTCAATAAAATTCTGGAAAAAAACGAGTGACAATTTTGTATTTGTATATACAAAATAGTTAGGATAGATATATAGCTACTTTCTCTTAATTCAGTAAGAAGAAAGATTTGTACTAATGTTTGGACAGGATATAATGTCTGCATCTTGTGCTATGAATGACTACTACAAAAACAACAATATGCAATGTATTAATTGTTGTAACTCTCCTACCAACCTGTTTTGAAGCTGTCTCATTTCAATTTTTTCTCAATAAAATTAATAAAGCAATACAGTATTTGAATGGCAATAGAATACCCATCTCTCACAGAACTAAACAAAAAGGGGGATATAAATGGACCATTTTGTAGCAAAAAAAAAAAAATATATATATATATATATCTGTGTATACAAATTAGGATAGATATACAGCTACTACTTTCTTTAGTTCAATGAGAAGAAAAATTTGTACTAATAGTGTTTAGACAAGTTATCATGTCTGCATCTTATGCTATGAATAACTACTGCAAAGGCAATAATATGCAATGTATTAATTACTGTAACTGTCCTACTGTTTTGAAACTGTCTCATTGCTATTTCTTTCTCAATAAAATTAATTTTAAAAAAGAATAGCAAAATTACTCTGTAAATTGAGAAGTTAAAAAATAAAATCCATCCAGCAGATAGGATATCCTGTCCAAACACTATTAGTGCAAATCTTTCTTCTCATAGAATTCCGCAAAAGTAGCTGCATGTTTATCCTAACTGTTCTGTGTGTACAAATACAGAATAGTCCTTCCTTTGTGTCAGAGAAGTCATGTGTGCTGTGTGTCCATTTCCTGCAGAGCTGTGTGAACAGCTATGAGTTAAGGAGTTGTACATTAGTGTGGTTAATCATTTAAATTGCATTCTGCCAAACATCATTGAGTTCAGGTATCATTTTACAGCTAGTCAGTATTTCTCTACAGGTGACCCCAAGACTGCTTCCGAAATGACCTCTTTGGCCCAGGTCATGACAGCAGAAAGTTGTCCTGTCATAACAGTTGCTCCACACCTGGACAACCAACACAAAATGACCACATAAGGTTTCACTCAAACACCTAGGTAGTTCTGCAGTTGTGGCATTGCTTAACCACGAAGGGCACATCACAACATATTTTCATGTGTACCCTGGTGAAAAGCGTGTCACACAAACACACGTGGGCTCCTTGTTGCCAACATCTGTGGACTTGTCACCGTGTACCATGGTGGCTCATTAGTCGTCTCTAACAATGTGTTTCAGTATCTGCCTCTGTTCCATCACTTTGTCTGGTGATGGTGGTAGCCAAAGAGGAACATGGACCCCCTTTTGACCTGCAGCCTCTCCTAAAAGCTCACAATAAATGTCCTTCACAACAGGCAGCATCAACTCTTCACCACTGGGAAAGGGCTTCTTTGTTTTAGCAAGGTGATGGGCCACCAAAAATGATACTCTCAGCACAGACTCATTTGAAGGGGCTACTTTCAATAATTGGTTCTGCTCTTTGTGTTCACATTTTCTTCTTTTGAAAAATTCCAAAGACTTTTATTTATTTATTTTTTAATACAGGGTGCTTTGGTTTGCATGTGATGAAGTGGTTTTGAAGGTTTTCTGCCTTCACTGGATAGCCAATCATCACATATTATCCAAAGTGGACTTGGAGAATGCAAATCACTTGTTTCAATGAACCTGTGATTTAAGGAGAGCTCTTTTTCTCTTCAGTGCGCCCTTCTTTGTGTCAGCAGTCTTAGAGCCTTTTCCTAGCTCATCCTCAGGTCTTGCCCTTTGCAAAGAAACTCTCAAGGGATGTTTCTTATCATTTTGGCCAAGGTTAGCTTGTGGGCTTCTCAAAGGTGTGACTGAGACAAATGCACAGTATGGTTAACAGGGACAGAGGGACATGAGAAATGGAAGAGTGGGTGGGCCACACAGAAATTAAAGTAAGTATAGGACTGTGGCATAATACCTGACCAGCTGACAGGTGCACATACAGAGCCAAAATTCATCAACTCACCTGCGACTCTAAAGCCTCTGCCAAGTATAGCCTTGTTATTCACTGATAGGGTTTTGATGGGATTCCAAAAGCAGTTGATTTATTATGGTCTTGGTACAGTCAAACCTCTCCACTAAAGTTCATGTGCATGCGGCCTCTCCTCAGTGCAATATCACTGCCTCAGGTCCACACCAGACCCTCAGGTGGTTAAATTCCCATAAGGAGTAGGCAACCTGTATCCCCCACCTGCAAAGGCCACAGTAGGGTTTCAGTTCCTATGAGAATCTAATGCTGTTGCTGATCTAACAGAAGGCAGAGCCAAGGCTACAGACCCATATGTGTTCATGGCTCCAGGTGTTGGGACCTGTGCCTTAAGTTTTCATTTCACAGTGTCTTATAATACTTAATATAATGCAATCCTTTATTAATGGTTTAGGGAATCATGGCATGAAAATATTCATTATATGTGCAAGTTTTTCTACTTGCAATTGGTTGAATCCACAGATACACACCCCATAGACAAAATTCTGACTGAGTATAATGTATGTATTTTCCATTGTTATTTGGAAATGCATATTTCAGAGCTGAACTCTTGATCTCAAGTTCTTTGCACACTCTTTCCTGAAATCAGCTCAGAGGGCAGTTTTGTTTCATCAGTGCATGTACTGACATGGGAAAGTCAAAAGGTTTAGTGTGCCCCTGTTGGCAGAAAAGCAAGGGGATGGATGGAAGGTGGGCTTGAGAGCCACTCTCTACTGGCCTGATGTCCCAGTTAATTTTCTCTCCTTACTGGGACAAAATACCCAACACCCCAAATTGAGGAAGGAAAGATTTATTTAGCTCGCAGTTAGTGGAAGTTTCAATCCATACTCAGCTGGCTCCAAGGCAGAGTGGCAAATGGCAGAGGGCAGCAGTTCATGGTGGCAGAAAACAGCAAAGAGCAAAAGGAGGAGCACTGGCTGCAGCAGCTAGCAAGCCTCTCCCCCTTGCTTGCACTGTATGTAGATGCAAGGTGGATGTAGCACCCATGATCACAGCATTAGATCACGAACTCTAGAATCCACCCCAATGGCTGCATGAGGCTTTGGGGGGACAGCTAGATACAAATTATAATACCTGACCAGTGGCTGGGGCCCTGCCTGCTGAACTGTGGAAAGGGCTCCATCTCCCTCTGGATTTATGGAGAATCTTGGATTTAACTACTCATTTCTGTAATCCATGGGAGCCATTCACACTGGAGCTGCTGATCGCCAAGCTCTAGCCTCAGCTTTCATGGCACCCCCCAGTGGGGGCAGAGTACCCCAGAAGGTGATATCCAGGCCAGACGGTCTGGTAGGAAGTTTCCTAGTAGCGTGTACATGCATGGGAGGAGCTTGCACACGACATTGCACGGGTGGAAGTAACGAGAGTATGGGGAAGCAGCAGAAAGCGAAGGACTTGGACACCCGTGTCACAGCCCGTGGGTCCTGGGCAGCAAGATGGCTGGGGGGCAGGACTGACACAGAGGAAGAAATACTACAATTCTAGTATTCTCCCTGGCTCCAGGGGAGGATGGAGCAGGCTGAGGGACAGCTGTTCAGGAGACACAGCCCAGCTCCTGGGAGGCTTCAGTGTCAGCCTGAGTGATCAGAGCCTGTGGGCTGGACATGGGCCCCATGGGTAACTAGTGTCTCAGTTTAGCTTCAATTCACAGGCAAAGAGAGGTGAGGAATTCTCCAGAGCAGAAAAAGGCTGGTATGGTTGAATTGACATCTTCAGGGGGGACCAAGAAATCATCCAGGGGTTAAATCTATAAGTGTGTACATCAAGTGTCAACACTGCAGGATGCAAGTAAGGAGTCAGCACTTCAGATGAGGTCCAAAAAATAGTTTCTTCACCACATCTGCACATCATAGCTTCCTCTGAACCTGCACCTGCTCCCCTCACCCTATCCAGGTATCCTGCCCCAGGATACCCTGGCTGGTGGGGGTCTTATTATGGCTTGCATTTGCCATGGGTTCTGTCCCTGTTTTGGAGCAGACCATAACTAAAACGTGCCTTTGTCCAGTGCTGTCTCCTTCCAGGCTCTTGTCACTCCTCTCCTCTGGGTTCCCTCCAAGCTCAGGGCTATCCGTGAGCCACCAAGTGCCACACTACA